>JAHMML010000065.1:673723-752938 GCA_020341155.1 Eciton burchellii | reverse complement strand
GGGGACGGGGGCGAGTGGTTTACGCCCGAACGAGAGATCGAGAGGTCGCGAGGAGACGGGGAAATCGCCTCGCCGAAAATCGACGAACGCCGATTTGTTTCCGAAGGCGAAGGCCGAAACGCGCGAATGGCCACTTTATCGAGAACCAGGCGGAGCAATTAAAACGCGCGATTAATTCCAAATGAAATCCGTTAGTACGGGAGTAGGATTCGTGGGATCGTAGTCGGGGAAAATTATACGCGCACCGTTCGCCGCGAGGAGAGTAACGAGGACGCTCGCGAGAAGGCTCGTCCGCATCTGACCGGGCTTTTCGACGGACTTCCGGACTTTCAGACAAAGCTGCATGCGCAAATTTGCTTGCATAAAATCTGACACACGCGTGTGTCTGATCGAAGCCGATGCACGCGGGAAGCAACCGCATGACCGCCGCGTGGCACGGAATCGCTAATCTCGCGATCGTCGGGTGAAGACTATTTTAGCGATTCCGGCGGAACGGTCTGTAATTAATGGCAGTAAAGGGCGGTTATCTCGATCCTGAGGGATCCAAGGCACATAAAAGTCCGCCGTTCTCGCTAACCACCCCCGCTTTCATGCCGAATGCCGGCTTTTATGATCCCATCCGACATACCTCGTTCCTCCATCGACGTGACGCATACACGCGCGAATCGCACGCCACACGTGGCTTATCAAACGCGCCTTTATAAAACACTCCCCGGGAGGAGAGGAGCGCTTTATGGCGGCGAGGTATGCATTTAAGTGCACGATGTCAGGAGGATTCTGGCACTCTGGTGATATTCCCCGCCTCGCGGAATTCCCTCGCATATCTCACGGGATAAATATCGCGTTTCATCCGTGCGCCGACGAAGAATACGGGAGATTCGATTGCACGCCGCCGGCCCAATTTTCTTGAAAGCGCCGCCGGTATCATCTGTCTTAGCGGGTAGACATCCTCATCCAATTAGCGACGCGGAGCAAGCGGGTTACATCGGTCGCGGGCATAACGGCGTTACGACCAAGCGCTCCGCTAGCTCGGGTGGATGATAACCACAGCCGAGAACGAGAAAAAAGGGGCACCAGCACCGGCGACCTCGAGATACCTGCGGAATATTCAACGTTTCCTGCCTCGACGGCGGTATCTTGAGATCGTCGCGCAAGAGCTTCCGTTACGCGCGCGTAGCTACGCGCAGGGAAAGAGCACGCGCTCGTGTCGCCGGGGATGAGAAGAGAAAGAAACGAGAAAGCTGGAACGTTGTCGCGCATCGGAAGCGTGCGAAGAAAAGCGCGAGCGAGCGAGCGAGCGAGAAGCAGAGCGGTGACAGAACCAGAGAGAGAGAGAGAGAGAGATCGGGTGAACGAGGAGTCGAGGGTATTATTACTCCTGCGGGATGGGTGGCGGAAGAGCGGGCGAGAGTAGACGAATGGTGCCCAGGAGAGTGGTAAGGCTCGGCTAGCAAATGGTACGAACATCGTCTGGATGCATCGCGGCGCGCACTCGCACGGTGCCTCCCGCGAGCACAAAACGAGGGGGGGGGGGGKCGGGTCGGGGGTTACCCGTGCCCCGTAACCGCGCTGGCCGTTGCCGTGCACCGTTCTCGTTTCGTCGAATTGCCTCGTTCCGGCGACGGTACAAGCTGACGACCGGAAGCTGACCGGCGCGAACAGAGAATATCGATCGCAGTCGCGCTGGAACGAAACGAGCCGGATAACGAGACCCGAGCGAGAAGGAGCGCGGGAGCGGGGAGTTGGGTAAGAACAGCAGGAACGTATACAGCCTTTGCGACATGATCGGCCTCGCTCCATCCGGTACGCTACGTAGTTTCGAAGAGAGAGAGAGAGAGAGAGAGAGAGAGAGAGAGAGAGAGTGAAATAGGTGTACGCTCCATCCGGTTCCACCCGGAAGCGCATCGGCCAACAGCGAGCGAATCTATCGTGGTTGCGTTGATCGTTGTCGCTCGGCAACGAGGCACGAGCGAATCAGCAGGGTGCAAGAAATGCTGACTCCGAGGATCATCCAGCGGAACGCCGGACCGCACGAGGATTCGCACAGCTCGAGCGAGAGGACACGCGGACGGATAACAGAAGCGCGGAGAATCTACGAGTGGCGGCGACAAGTCGTGACTCGTCCCGGCCGCTCCTCGAGCGAGAACGAGCGATTAAGCAAAATCGATTGAGCGATCGAGCGAAACGGAGCTCGATCATGACCTGAGGGTTACCCGAGGGTGACGCGCAAATCCGAGCGCGAATCGAATCGCGGTCCGCTGCGCCAACAAAGAGCGTTCCCTCTTCGAGGGAAAGAGAAGACTCTCTTGGAGACTCGACACGCTTAACAGCGTGAAAGGTGAACGTACGCAGATGAGCGTACTTACCCAGAACCGGAAGGGGAAGAGATGATCTTCCCTGCTCGCCGGGGGGAGCAACAAATGGCCCTTCAAGGATAACCAATTAAGCAAGGGGAAGGTAATTTCCATTGCACGAGACTCCGTGAACCAAGAATGCAGACCAGTCGCGCGATTCCGCGCGACGCAGCTAGACGTAAATAACGCCCGTCCGTGTCATGCTCGAGCTCCTCCCGATCCTCGGTTCTTCCAGAAACAGGAAGCGCGGTGAGTCGAGCGCGCTGGCTTAGCCAGCGTCGTTCTCACGACAAAACGAGAAGGTACGTCTTCCGAGTCTACGCCTGTACCGCTATCGCTTTAAATACAAATCGCCATGCCGCAGCCTGCATTCCGATTAGAAGGCGGTGCATGGACGACGGTTTATATCTCAGCTCGCGGTCATCGCGGGACAGCAGCGCAACAGTTTTCGGAATCGATAAAGCATCATCGCTGCCCGTCCTAAAATAACATCGTGGCTCGAGATCTCTCGCGCCACGTCTCTTCATAGAAATTTCACATGCTCAAAGAGATTTAGCATTCCGTTATTCCGTTCTCCATAATCTCTCGCATCGGGAACACTAAGGCACGCGCAGGAAGAAGGGCGGTTAACTCTGAAGCACTCGTTGAATTTCAACAAAGCAGCACTCTGCATATCCCATCTGATGTCCATCTTATTGTTAGCGCGAACGTCGCGACAGGACGAGGCGGCGAGATAAAGGGACAATGAAATCGATAACCCGTAATATCCCGTAATCCCCGCGCGGCCCGTATCTCATCAAAGGGACCGACCTTCGACTACCGTCGACGGCGCGATCGCAAGGCGCGGATTTCAGGGTCGACCCGCGAGAAGAATCCTCTGCGGATGTCCCGCGGGACCGCGCAAAGGAGAGCCGCGACGACGAGAGCGGAAGATGCGGGCTTTAAGCGGAGGCATCGCCATGGAAAATGAAGCTCCCCAGCGAGATTTCTCTCTGATCTTCGTCCCGCCGTACTGAAGGAAGCAGACGCAGAGCAGGCAAGAGCCGCAGGGACGGGAGGAGGAGGAGGAAGGGGCGGGAAGGGGCGGGAAGAGACCGGGCTCGCTCGCTACGCGAGAGCGGGAATCAGGTCGGCGATATTACGGCGACCGATTATACCGGTCCCCGCCGATCCACAATTTTCCGAATCACGCCAGCATCACGCGCGCCATTAGCTCCGCGAACTTTTTCCTCGCGATTATCGAGCCAGCCGGACAGGCATTTACCGTGACGGAACGAGAAAATCCTCTCCGCTTCTCCGCAATCTCCGTCGATTTTCATCGATTTTCATCGCGAGCGGGCACGTGTGATGATCTTGCTCTGGTTAAATTGTTGATTGTTTCACCGTGGGACACGTTGTGCGTATTCGCGTCGAAGATAAAACCGATCGTTCCATCTTGCGCGTGCGGAAATTCATTTCGATGTGCCATTTCGGTGAAGTGATTTACGTGAAATGATATTCGACGAGGCTAGATCTTCGCGCCATTACGTTTCATTATATCGCCATTATATCGCATATTACCGTTATTATTATTCTATCGCGTATTAACGTGCCATCGTGATACGCCAGCGAGACGCGTTCATAAATTCTCGCGCCGGTCCCGTTGCGCGCCCCCAACCAAACCTGCGCCTTCAACCCCACGTGCGCCGCGCGCAATACGTAATCTCCGTCGCGCTTCCATATTAGCAAGTTCCGCGATGCGTGTCGCAGAATGGCGCACCGAGACCGAGAGCAAGACCCCTTTTTAATTTAATCACTCGGCAGAGTTATCGCGCTGCGATTACGAGCGAGCTGCGTTTGAAGCTCGCAAACAATCCTCCGATTTCATCGCGCGGGCCGCGTTCCCCTACGCGTATATTTTAATTCCGCGGAGTGCATCCGAGAGATTAAATTTCGCGCATGTTAGACCGGCGCGACGCGCCCTGTCGCCGGCTGGCGTTCCGGACGGAAATTTCTAAGCAGGACGGACGGTAAAGCAAACGCGGCCCCTGAATTCATTTCGGACGGCCCGCGGAAGAAGACATTACCGTGGAGATTACCCCAGGGAGGGCGGACATCGTTGGAATTTTATGCCACGTCAGTGGCGGGATGGCCGAGCCACCCCTCGCGGGGGCGAGCGCGGCCGTTGTGTGCGTCACTGCGATCGTCCGCGACCACGGAGCGTTTTACTTGCGCATAATTCTCCCGGGTGCGGCACGCGTTCATCTATCATCCGTCCATCGTGCGATCAAAGTAATCAACGGAGGAGATCGCGCGATGAATGGCGCGGAAAGCAAACAACCAACGTGTGTAAACAGATTTTCGGCGTACGCTGCATGCGGCATGCGCCGAATTATCTCGATACGTGTGTGTGTGTGTGTATAAATTTAGTTATTCGACTTCTTTGTGCGAGACTACGAGCTAGTGGAAATAAAGGAAAATTGTTTGTTTGACCGAAAGAGAGAGAGAGAGAGATAAGCGTTGCAGAGATAAACGCGTATGGAGGAATAAAGGTATATAGGACTGCCTCCGATACGCGGCTTTTTAGCCTTTTAGCCCTCTTCCGCTTTCAAGGTCTAAATATATATCGGAAATGCGATTTTCGTCGAACATTGACGCCACCGACGTTCCGTCATCGCGTGTAGAGAGAGAGAGAGAGAGAGAGAGAGAGAGAGAGAGAGAGAGAGAGAGAGATAAATGGTCGGTAATATGTACTCGCTGGTCTCTTTAGAGGTCTCTTCGGAAACTCGTCGCTATTTATCGATATCCGCGGAACGGCTCGCCGCTAATGGCTCCCGCGTTGAGAAATAGCGAGGAATCGTGATATTCGCGTTCACCAACGGCGGCCGGCGCTGTTTTCCACGGCGATGATCTCCGTTGGACTCATTAAGGCGGAAGACGGAAGATAGCGCGATTCACGTACTGGCCGTATGCCGAAGAGTTCACGCCGAATTAGCTTCATCCGAAATCGAATTCGCTCGATGATAATCGATGATCCACGGCGATTCGTCATCCCCCCGGCCGGGACGAGAAGGAGCTCGTTCGCTCGTTCGCTCGTTCGCTCGCTCGCCCCCCTCGCGAATTATTTATACGATTTCCGCTCGAATACCGACAATCGTACGCGCCAAGCGGGAATTGCCAATCGACGGGAAGGAACAGCGCGCGTCCCCGATGTCGCGATTCGATTACCGACCGATAACTCGTACGTCGTCGGATTTTCCGAGTTTCCGGGACGCAACGCGCCGGATGTAATACCCGAACTCCGCGAGGAACGTGTACTCGCCGCAGCCGGTATTGTAATTTCATAACTAATTACGATCGGCGCGAGCGGACGAGCGAGCGGACGGTTCTGCGGGAAATTGAACTACGTCGGCCAATTAAGAAATCTGTCCGCATCTTCGCCTCTTAAGATCGAGCGGCGTAGCCGAGGTATGATAAGGTGGCAGCCTCGCGGCGAGGAGAGAGAGAGAGAAAAAGAGAAAAAGTGGAGAAACGGTCGAAACGGTAAGAACCGTAATTAAATCGGAGCGAAATCCCGCGGAATAATTAATTGGAGAGCTCCTAAAGTATACCGGGCGCGTCGGTGGACGCGTAACGTCGTTAGCCAAGGGCCTTTCGAGGGTCGTAAACCCCGCRGGCGGCCCTTTGGCGACCCSSCCSCCYCTCCCCCCYCCCGCCCCYCCTCTCTACATTTTCAAGAGGGGACACGCCAAGAGCGAAATGGAAGAAGAAAGGGTGCCACCAGTTTTGCTCTCAGCTCTCCGGAAAACAAAATTATTCCGAGCTCGTATCCGGCAAGCTTCGGATTGTTTATTCGCCCAATCGCTTCTCGTATCTCGCGCTTCACCCCACGGAATTGTACCGTAAATTTCCCGTCCGCCGTCGTTCCGTTACTACCATCGGCCAGAATCGGCGTCGTAACGATCGCGTCGATAAGTCGCGCGCGAGAAATAGAAATCGTGCCGCGTGTTTTACATTTATGTTTTGCGTTTATTCATTTCCACGGATTCGCGATCGTGGAATTTGGGAAATTTCGGTCAGATCACTTTTCCAGATATAATGCGACGCGCTCGACATTGGCAGCGCGCAAGATATCTCTCATTAATGATGAAAATTACAAATTTGTTAGATATAATTTAACGTTTTATTTAAACACTTTAATTATGCGTAGGCACGCATAACGATTAAATTTGATACACGTATTTTCGCGTATGTGAAATAATTATAAGCTGCAGGTATTTGATATTCAATTTAATTTAGCAATTTCGTAATGCGCGATATTTATGACGAAGGAAATTCCATTCGCTTCATTTATTATACGGCGACCTCGTTGCGCAACGTGTTGCGAAACATTGGCACATTTCGCGTCCCTATGTACAGTATTTCGTAGAATAAATAGTTTATATCTTATCAGGTTACCATTTGCACCTGGCCATTAATACGCGATCGCTCCATTTCCATAGAAGAATCGAAGAATCGAGTCAAAGTTCTGCCACAAAGTTGAAACCGCGCACTTTACAATTACGCAATTGCGATCACCACCGTCCTCTTCAAGATTCGATCCTCGTGCAACGACGTCGTCCGTCGTCGCTCACGCTAATGAATTTTCCCCAAACGATATTCCCTCCCCCCCCCCAGCGAAATTACAATAGGATAGAAAAAACGCGGCGCATGAATCTGGATAGGACAGCGATTCCGTGCGGCTGCGTGGTGCTTCCATGAACGTCCATAATTAGTCGCGCGTCCGTTCGGCCGCGAATCACGAGTCAGCGAGTGTCCGCGATCGAGTGTCGCGGACGTATGAAGCAAGCCGTGAAGTGGACAGGACGGGGTCGGGTTGCAGCCCCGAAACCGCGAGCTTGCATCCCCCGCGGTGTCTCTTGCCGAGAGAGAGAGAGAGAGAGAAAGAGAGAGAGAGAGAGGGAGAGCGCCAACTGTTCTCGGGCGGAACGTCACGCGGCCGTCGACGAGATTTGTGCGGCCGGCCGGAATGCGAGGTGCTCGCTTGCGGTCCGGATGTCGTTTCGCGGCCCTGTCGCCCTTCGCGACGCTACCGCGGGGATTCTTGGCGCGGATCCAGTTGCCGCTAATTAAGGGAGCGAAAAGGGTCCGCTCGCGAAAAGCTTCTCGGCGAGAGCGGCTAATGGCCGGGGAATCAGTCGCTCGCGTTCTTCCGACGTCGCCTCGTCGACTGACTCGGCGCTCATTAAAGACGGCTCGGCGATTATTCTCACCTTCCGCGCGAACGGAATTCTCCCATTTTCCGCCCGCTGTCTCTACCTTGGCCGTTGTACATTAAATAAATCTCACGACGCTAACTAAGCGTGATTAATTCATCCTGCTCCTGGGGTGATGTTGACATGTAATTAGATCTTACAAACGAGACGAATGGAAAATTTATTCCGATTCCGCTTCTCGCCTTTTCGCTCGCCTGGAGTGCGGCCTCGCTCTCGATACATGTTCCGCACGTGGATCGAGATTTACGGAATGATAGCGAGAGTAGATCCCTGTGCACGACAGAGAGGGAGGCTGCCTCCCTTGTCTATCCTCGCCCTTCGCGTCGCGCGCGAACAGTCGCATCGCGAGCGAACGTCGAAGGGAGAGTCGCGACCGTTGAAGCGGGAAAGAAATTAAATGGCGAGAGAGAAGAAACGTGCAAAAACGGAGGGGGGAAACGACTCGTCCGAGGGCGGACGACGTCTTATCTGCGTCGCATTGCGGACCGTCTTCAAAACCGACCTGATTTCTTGCCCGACATTCCCGTCGAAGATCCCGTCGAAAATGGAAGAATCACGTCGAACCGCGCGCGCGGCATGCGCACGCGCATGCGCTTCTCGCTGCGTCATCTTCTAGGAACGTAATACGTTTGCACATGTAGCAGAGAGCGCGACGACACGCGACGGGTTTGCATTACGATTAATTTATGCGCGCGTTATCCCGGACGCATTTCGCCGCGCGTATGAGTTACGGCGATTTCTTGTAACCGGCCGACCGACCAGCATCCGCCAACGGAAATTGATACATCGCCATTGATCAGCAATGCAGATATTCCCGGCGACGCAATGCAGTGCGGTCCAAAATCGATCCTCCGCTTTCGTTTATCTCGCCGACGCGCGTACGATCTTGGCGCCTTCGATCGATCGTTCGCCGTCTAATCTGCATACGGCCGATTGCAATAATCGATGTCCCCGCTCTCGAATGCCTGATCGACGTCGGCGCTGCCGGGCCGGCGGGCTGGCGCGTTCCCAAACGAAAGTTTCTCGAATCGCGCGAGGAGGAACGGCGCGCAAAAACGACGTGGCGTTTACCGATCGAAGCCCGACAACTGGGACGAAGAGTCCAATGCGGACTGTCCGAATGCAGCCGGGCGGCTGAAAAAGAGGCGCGCGAAGAGAAAAACGCGCGGCTGGTAGTGCCTGCTTTCTTTTTTTTGCGAGCCTCGTTCCCGCGCACGACGAAGCCAGTTTACGCGATTGCGGTCGCGTAATTATCATGCGAGCGGAGGGGCAACGAGAGAACCGGCCGCAAAAGACGAGAAGCAGCAGCCGATTGTACGTGACCGACGATACAATCTGATCCGATTATCACCGTAATAGATAAGTGATAGCGGTCGGATAAGAGACGGTCGATCTCCCATCTCAATGCCCACCTTCGTGTGCATCCAATTAAATGTAACTTTATCGGCCTTCTCTCTCCTAGCGTCCTCTCGACGATCGCTCTGTTGCACTCTGCTGGATCACGATGCGGAACAACAGCGATCAAGGATAAGAGAAGCTCGACGATATCAATGAAGAGTGTCCGATGATTCTGTTTCGAAGAACGTAAATGACATCGTTCGATGTTCTTCCGTGTATATCTCGAGCTCGAGTCGAGAATAAGAAAGTTACTCTGAATTTCCGATATTTGAGTAACGTAATTCTTTTTAAGAATTTTAACAATGTCATGTCGACATTGTTCATTATTGTCAATTATATCACATCACGTCGTCCGCGATGCTCGACAATCGTCACGAGTACTACTGCTCTGAGCTCTCACACATCTCTCAAGATCACAGAAATATGCTAGACGATACATCGCTGGGGCGAATTTCGATACGTACTTGTAAATTTCGGACATTGTCACGATGAAAGTCTTTACGGATGCATCATTCCTGAGTATGGCAATGCGCGTTCTGGAAAAACAGTTACGTTCCATCTCCGGCTCTCCGAAGCAATCGTGTTCGCAGGCGACGAAACGTACAAGTCCCCGTGGACAATGCCGAGCATATTCGAAACCAATTCCAGGGAGTTTCCCGGCCCGAACTTTGGCAAGATTATGAGTTTACACGGGTATCTCGCGCGTCTGGACGTATTATTCGTATTCGCGCGCGCGCGCGCGCGCGCGAATTGCTCGCTCGCTCGCTTGTTTGCTCGCCTCGGGGCGTAGCTGCCATGCGATAAATGTATTTAGGGATTACATGCAAACACAAGCGCAAACTCGAGATCTCCAAGCCTCTGCTTCCCCGCAAAAATCCATCTCCAACCCGATTGCGTTGACCGTGAGATATCTGAGAATCGATGACGAATCGGGCGAATGGCGAACGACGCGCATCGGCGACCTTTCCAACCGAGTTTAGCTTCGACACCGCGCGATCGTCACACGTAACAGGATGTGCACGAATAATTCGTCAACTACGTGCTCTCCGCATATAGACCGCAAATTCAACGGCGTATTCTCGTCGCTGTTAATTTAATCCGCTACTTAAAATTTCTCTCATTCCGCACCGATGACCCAATTCTCCCACGGTGTCGCCGGTATTTCCCTTCCTTCCGCAATAATGGCGAGTGCACCGCGCACGGCAAAACACCGTTCACTCGCCACTCGAAATTCCATTTCCCGCCGTTGGGATAAAACCGAACGAACGAGCGCGAGGAATTAACCACCAGCGCGAGCCTTGACCACGAGCAAGCGCGTTCATGAATCGGCCGTACCGTTATGGGCCTTACGCGAGCTTCTATTTCGAGTAAACGCGTCATCGTCGTCATTAGTCGTCATCGTCCTTCACCGACCATCGCTCGTACACGCGCGCCTTCCCTCGTGGACACGTCAGAGTAGGTACTCTGCTCTGCTCTACTCATTCATGCCGGCGCAACGGGCTCTTCATTGGCCCAGATTAGAACGTGAATAGAGTAGAGCGGCCAAGTCGCCACCGTGTCCGTTTCCGTGAGAACGTCGCCCCCTGAACGTGACCCTCCCCCGATCGAATCACGCACTCGAACGCGAGGGGTCAAATGCGTCCGGCGCGCACACTTTTGTGCCGGCTGTGTCGGACCGAAGTCACAAAGCGCTCATGCTTTATTAGCTCTTTCATTATCAAAGTTCTTTCTCTCTCTCTCTCCCTCTCTCTCTCTCTCTCTCTCTCTCTCTCTCTCTCTCTTGCTGTTCTTTCTTCTTTTTCTTTATGTGCCAGCATGTTCCATTATGTTATATGATTATGATAGGGGAGCGCTTTGTGGCGCTCATAGCGTTAGAATTAGCATAACATTCGAATAAATTCGTGTTGATTTGTTTACGTTAAGCGTAACTCACTGTTTATTAAATCTTTATATAATTACACGGCCGTTACAGGCTACTACCGATGTACGTGTCGATTGGAAGATCAGAGATAAATCGACACGAGGAGATAACGCTTCGTAAAATGTTCGACGGTTGTCGTAGCTATACGAAATTCTTGTCGATCCGAGTAGACTTCCCATCGGCAAACACTCACCTGCAACAAAAAAAGAACAAACGCGCAATGTTAATTACGGAGAGAACGTTGAAGCAGCCGACGAAAAGATACTCGGCGGATAACTCAGCGCGCGGAAAGATTTTCGGTAAGTTGTGCGATAACGCAACGGGCAACTGCAGAGAGTTTCAGAGAGTTTCAGAAAAAGGAGAGAAAGAGAGAGAGAGAAAGAAGGAGGAGACGCTTCTTGTATCCGCAACGCAACAAGGACGGAACGAGCGTTTATCGAGCGAAGATGGGAAACGAATTTCGGCCGCTGAATGTTCGCGCACACGAGTGGAGTTTTCTTGGAGTTTTCCTCGTTTTCTCATTCCGAATCAGCGACCGAATGAGAAGGACCACGGGAATGGGGACCGGGTCCGCGCCATCCAGGATGCGCGCTTTGTCTCCTCCGTCCCTCCTCATCCCTCGTGAAACTGCAAGTCCTTCCTAGGTGCCGACCAAGCAACCCTTCTCTCGCGTCCGGCAACTTGGGCAACAGAAACTTTCTTACGGGTCCGGGCCCTCACCCCCTCCGCCGAATTCTGTCCGCGGGGCGCGCTCGTGGATTTACAAGCCCGATGTCCTCGGGAACGCGAATGACCTGGCGCGAGCCGATACACTCGTCGATCCCCCCCCCCCCCCCCCCAGCGGAAATTTGGTCTTTTCGTCGAGCAGGCGAGTCACGGCTTCCCGGCTTGGATCGCGGAAAGTTGCACCGCGACACTTACCTGTCCACCGCGAGCGTTTTCGCTCGCCGAATGATAACGCGAAGGTTGCGAGTCTACGAGTCTAATGTAAAAAGGACCGGATTAAGGGGATTTCAAATGCACATCGATTCCGAAGCACGGGCGTAAGGCAGCGTTGATGCGAGAGACACGTCCGCGCGATTAAACCGAGGTAACGCGCAAGTGTAAAGGATAAGCTATCGATATCCGACGATGAAACTGTGAACGTGATGCCGAAATGCGCAAACCTGTCGCATAAATCAGCGAGAAATTAGATAGCCGGGGAAACGTTCGCGAACTCCCCGAAACGGAAACGCGCGCGTCGTTGGCGCGCAAGCGGATTGATACACGTTAGCGATGAAAAAGGAATCAAATTTAGCCCCGTGTAGTTGCGAACCGCCGTGAGAGCTACATTGCTCAATTCTCAGAACATCATACCGCCAGGCCAATCCGTCAAGTTGTACGAAACAGGGCCGCAAGCTCATTCGGGATATAAAGCGAATGAGCGATGAGGGGGACGCGTAAGCGGCGGGTTCCGCTCGCTTATCTCTCGCTGGGCTCTCCGCTTTGGCATCTTGCGATAGGCGGATACTTCACGCGAGATACTTTCGCGCAGCGGATGGACACCGAAGAGACTCGAGACTTTCGTCCGTTTGATTTCTGTCCGTTTGCAGCGGCGAATTGCGAATTAGATATTTACGATTTATAATCACGTCGTAAAATTGTCGGCGCGGCTGTCGGTCGCGGCCGATGACTATGATAACAGCGATAACGATGCCAACAACAGCCATAATAATAATAATATATTTCGATTGTCATATTTGATAACAATTACGTGCGAGTGGATTCGTAGCCGGTACCATTGAGGGTAATTTGGAGTGCGCGAACGCTTCGATTAACACCACCGCCAGCCGCTCGTGTGAACACGGTATAACCGGCCGTTATACCGTGCTACTATATTATACCGCAATGGCCTCATAAACCGTAAACAGGTACGTAGTTTCTACGTGAGCAGCCGCCGTCATTCGAAAACGTAAATATGTTGTTACGTATTACGTAAAGCGGTAATACCCTAGCGATAATTCGGGCGCGCCGGCTATTTTCGCGCGTAAGCGCGGATATATTCGCAGGAATATCCCCGCGATCCCGGGAGGGAAAAAAAAGAGAGGAATTACCTCCACGGTTGCGATTAACGGGGGCGAAATTGGAATAAAAAGAGCGACCGGCACCACGCTCGCGCGATCGGGATGACGTTTCCATGGCGCGCAGATTACAATCGCCGGTGGGCCGAGAGTTGCGCCCCGGCGGCGCGGAAAATAACTCCCCGCCGTCGTCGGAGGGACGACAAAACTGACGCGCTGTAATTCATACGCAGGCACAAAATCCCGCGTGTTTGCGTACACGATAACAGGATTTAACTACCGGTTGCACGCGGCCACCCGACAGAAAGAGAGAGAGAGAGAGAGAGAGAGAGAGAGAGAGAGAGAGAGAGAGAGAGAGAGCGAGAGAGAGAAAGAGGGAGAGACGGAGCGGAGGAGCCGAGCAAATAAAGACGTTGCCGCGGCCTTCCCGAGATTCTTATCTCGCGGAATGATAACCATAAACCAAACCCCGAATGCTCACATGCGCCGAACAAAAGGGACGGCAAGATGGCCGCAGAAGAGAGAGCATATACTGGAAGATAATGGATGGCCGCGCGGAGGAGTGGTCCTTTCGGCCGCAGATGCGGAGATCGCAATCACGGTACTGGGCTTGGAACAATGAAGAGGGGAAGATCCGAGGAGAGAAACCGAGGAGAGAAAGAAAAAGAGCCCGATAAACAGAGAGAGAGAGAGAGAGAGAGAGAGAGAGAGAGAGAGAGAGAGAGAGAGAGAGAGAGGAAGAAAGGGACCAAGGGAGGTCAGATGAGGGCAGATTCGAAGGATTTTTTTCGAAAGAGGATTCCGCCCGCGGAAAACACTCGGAAAAACAAAGGGGACGCGATGGCACGCCGAAAGCGGAGCCTGGACGAGGGAACAGAGAGGACCCAAAGAGGATGCTGGAGACGGCACGCTAGACGCGTATATCGATTACCAACTCCGGTGTCTCGAGCCGCGAACAGAACGGGGGAAGAGGGGAGGAGGAGGAGGAGGAGGAGGACGTTATACCGGGAGTACCGAATCTCATTCCTTTCGGGCGGCGAGCAAATCCTTCTGCCATCCAAGCGAGCTTCCTCGAGCCTTCGTGGCGTCGGTGAATCCCTGATTTTCCGCCCGTTTCCGAAAAAGGGCGACGACGCCTCTCGCCCGCGATTCCAGGGATTTGCCGGGGGTCGAATTTGCGCGGCCGTCGTGGCGCGCCATCGCGACAGAACTGTCGAAAGGACGACGACGACAACGACAACGACGACGACGACAACGACGACGACGACGACGACGACGACGACGACGACGACGACGACGACGACGACGACGGCGATGACAACGGATTCCTGCGCGGGACGAGCGAATTTATTCAAGGATTTGAATTTGATGAAAACCAGGGCCATCCATTATTCGGACGTTGCGCGGCGACGCTGCGATTCAACGGCTCAAATATCGGCAAGAGCTTTCATAATTTTACTGCATTCAGGACTTGGACGTTAGGATGGAAAGGATCATCCATGGAAGGATTACACACGTTACATTTAAAAAGTACACGTAGAAAGCGTGTCCCGTACAAGGCGCAATATTGCGCTTCCGCGTACCTCTTTTTTTATTTCTTTCTTATTCTACCCAAATGTCTTCCGTGATATGAATTCATTATGTGCTTTCGTTGCCATGTTGAGACTATGATCACATATTTAACGTATGATTTTGCGTATGATCAACGCTCGCTCGAGTATGTTAATGGAAATGATCCCCCGTGAAACATTTGCAAGCGTGGTTGTTCTCGCAAAGTTGCAAGCGTGGTTGTTCTCGCATAAACGCTTCCCTCAGCGCGCCTCGCTTTTACCTTCTCGAGTCGGCGACTTGGAAGACGGCGGAAATCCTCGGATTCTCCAAATCCAATAATATGTCTTCCCACTTCTCGCCCTCCTTACCTTCTCCTGTATTTATCGATGTATTTATTTCACGGTAACCCCGTGATATAGGAAACGCGCACTGGATATGATTCTACACTTTGCGAGTATAGAAAAATAGAATCGATATCGGGCAACACGGACTAAAGCGCATGCAAGCACCAAAACCTGTGGTTTTTAATAACGACATGCCGTTATGAGAATCGATGAGGACGTCGCACGTAACGTACCTGCCAACTAAGAAGCTTCGCTTCGAGATCTCGACGTTATCTCGCGCAAACGTTTCATGTCCACCATCGAGACGTTACTTTTAATGCGATTTATCCGTTCGAGGTTCTTGGAACAGATGCGAATTATCGCGGCTTCTACGGCTATTCTCGTTGTTAACGGACGCGGGGTGACAGGCATGGCGGCCTTGGATGGCCTTTTTTTCTCGCTCTAATTCCTGCGGCGGCCTGAAAATAGCACGGTCTCCGCTTTTGCGGAGAGGGCGACGCTCGTTTCGCGCGTCGACTTTCGACGGGCAACGTCTCCCCCATTTCGCTAGGTTTTCGTTCTTTCCGAGCAAGTAATGCGCGTCCCCTTTTACCCTGCTGCACCCTCCACCCTCGACCTCCTCCCGTTCCCTTTCGCTCGATAACCTAATACCGCGATCGCTTAACATCGGTATCGCCTCGGCATCCCCCTAATGTCAGTCCGCCGAGGCGTGCCGAGCCGATCACCGTGAATCGCCGATGAGCAAAATGCTATTTTCGAATAGCGAGCAAATTTACATCGAGCCGCGCAATCTGTTTGCATCCCCCTGCCCGTTTGTTGACCGGTGGATTTATCTGCCGAGTAATATTCCACCGGTAATATTCCGCCGACTCGCCGACTCGGGCGGGCGCTCTTAGCGACTCGCGAATTTCGGGGGCTGCCCTGTCGCAAATTTCTGACCATCCCCCCCGCCGACGAGCGTCGCTTACGATCCCTCGAAATTGCGATACGAGCAATGGCACGCTCGCTTTAGGCGTCGCACGTTATTACGATTAACGTTATTCTACTAGCGGTCTCCCGCCATTCGTCTCTCTCGATTCTTCGCTCGCTTACTTATCATTGATCATTATTGTGGCTAGAATTAGATACTCGATTAAGAAAATCGATCTCGGGCGGCGAGGAGTTCCGAGAAAGGAAGAAACGGCCGTGGTCAATGGGATTAAACGCCGGTGCCGTGTTAAAAAGCGCCGCTAATTTGTAGGCTCATAATATCTTCGGTCTTTTTGCGCGACGCCCGAGCGCTAAAGCGATTATGGTCATGGTAATTCCGCGAATTAATTCCTTCCTGACTGGAGCAGCAGCAGCAGCAGCAGCAGCAGCAGCAGCAGCAGCAGCAGCTTTTTCAATGCGCCGCTGCTATGATATTCGTTTGCGAAATCGTTGCTGATTTTTCCAGTTGATTTAATCTCCCTATAAATATTCCATGTCGGGACACGCGCGCTGAATATATTAATGCAAAATAAACATTTCTCTTTTTTCGTCAAGTATCCTCGGTTTCGTGCGACGAGCGCGACGTGGCGATAACGTAATAAGCAAACGAGAAACGCCGCGCATCGTAACGCTACGTTATTTCAGCGCATCGGCGGTGAATAATTCGCGATGCGCGCGGTCCGCCACTCGAAAATGCCGCTGGAATTAGAAAGTCGGCCCGCAACTTGCTCGGCCGCTGTTAATGATGTGTTAATTAATGATTAAAGTCACTTCGGTCGAGGCAAGTTTTAATTACTTCTATAAAGCTGACTGTCACGCAAACTTTAAATGTTCTTAACTCAGCCGCGTCTACTTTGCCGAAAGTTCTACCGGTCCACGGAAATAACCGATTCTGTGTACAGAATCGGCAAGGTTGTTGCGTTTGCCGTTGACCGTTGGGCGGAAACCGAAAGAAGATCGCAGTGGCGGATCGGCGAGCGGAAACTCGCGAGGCGCGAGTTTCGCCTCCATCGGAAAATCTCGGCGCGGACGAACGCGACGTGCTTTTTTTCCCTTCCCCGTCCTCCCCTTTCTCATCCCTTTAAACAATTCCATCCGCGGCGTACCGAGAATCTGAAATGCAGCTGCAGGATCATACAATGCAAAACGGGGGATTACCCCGCGAAACGGTAACGATATTCCCTCACCCCGCACCCGCCATTGGTTTCACGCGTTGCCGGCAGTCCGGCAGCGCGACCGCTGCCGGTCTCGCTCTCCTCCTCCTTCTCCCCCGAAATTATTGCATCGGCCCAACCCTCCCCCCGGCATGTACACGCGTATGTTTATGCCGGCTTTAGCGGCGCGCCCACCCCTCCTGCGCTCACGGGCACTTAAGTACCCGGGTTAATGGAGTGGAATTAAGGCAAAGGAATAACTCATTCGTACGCATAACGCCGACAGGGCTGCGGCGCCTCGCCGCGCTCCCCGCCGACCTTTAATAACTTTATTTCGATGCCGAGGGCTTTCCCGGCCCTACGGTCGCGCTCGACTCGGCCACGCGGGATCCCATGAACGCACCCCGAATTCCCGACGAGAGCGGTTAAGTGGATCGATCTTAATTCATCCCCGTCGGCGTACACCCGCGCCCGCGGCAAGAAAACCGGGGCTGCCCCATCCCTCGGCCCCTTTGAAATATTCCGGGCCTCCTCGCCCCCTCCTCCCTCTTTCGCCGCTGCGGGAATAACAATGCGCGCGCGGGGAAGGCCGGCCTCGCTCCGCCAGCGCTGCTTTCTATCTGCGGAAAAAACGGAACACGGCACGGCACACCTCGGGGGGGGGGGGGGGGGGGGGGGGGGGGGGGGGGGGGGGGTTGAACACATCTGAGAAATTTTCTCCATGTTAATGGACTCTTTCGATTCCGCGAATAAGGCAGCAATCCGCGTAATCGTTCGTGTTTGCCTGGGAAAATTTGCTTTTGCCTCCGCTGTTTGGGGGAGTAATTTTTCAGAGAAAAAGAGGAAAAAGAGCGGGGGGGAGGAGGATAGGGGGAAATTCCTCCCATCTTTTTTTTCCACGTTTCCGATGATATCCAATATTTCCCCGAGGACGATGAAATCATATATAAGTTCCGCGGGAAAATAAAGCGCGCACACCGAGCGCGAAACATTTGGATTGCATCGCCGAGCAGCATTTGCGCAAACGATTAAAAAAATATCACATTGCATCGATATTTATCGACGTGATGTAACATAAAGAAATATATATATATATATATATATATATATATATATATATATCAATAACAAATAGAATTTAATTTTATCGGAAAGTCTACGGGATCGATTTAGGCACGAATCACGGACCGAGTGATGGAAACGTGAATTTCGGATATGCCGTAATGGTAATGCTCGTCCGGAGAAAGTGGCTCGCTCAGTTCCGGCGATCTAGCTTCGCTGCAAAACGGGAATACACGCGGTCCTCCGGCCATTATCGACCGGCGATCGATGAAACTCGAAATTGTGCCGTCGAAGCAATCGCGCGACCGGCAGATTTTTATCATTCCACAGTTGTCGACGATTTTACTCTCGTCGCATCGAGCGTTGTGCCTATCGAGCTGTCCACTTACAACCGCAATTCACCTACACGCGCGCATGCCAGATAGGAACTCGCGGGAGGAGTAAGGTTCGCCTGGATTTCCAATTAAACTTTGGCAATTGTCGTGCTAATTATCCGCTCTCTGGACATTTTCCGGATTAAATAAAGCTCATGGGTGGGGCGGGGGAGGGGGGAGGGGAACACAGAGTCGCCATTACAAATTTGTTCGCGCGATTGATATTAATTACCGTGATCAAGTCGCGTGATCATCCGTCCGATCGTTCGTTCACTCTTCTTCTCGCCAATCGAATGGCGCAAGCATTTATGTGACACGTCAATGTTACGATAAATACCGTCTCGGTGCGACGAAAAATTCGTGAATGCGTGAGAAAGAGTTCCTCGCTGCGGCGAAGATCGCCTTTTATGTTTACGTGGCGACGTGTCGCTTCTCGTGAGTGAAGACGCGCGTTATTTCTTATAGAGGGAAACACAACTTATTCCGTGTCTCGGCGTAATGAGGACGGCTTTGCAGGAATAAAGTCGGCGAAATTCGCATCGCGAGTGGATTCGGGGCGAGCGGGGCGGCCCTTCGGGAAAACCCTCCGTAGTGCCACAAGTGCCAGAATTGCAAAAGACTAGCGGACCCCCGTCTTTCGTGCTCCAACAGGTAGCTTGACCGCGGTTGACAATAGCCGACGATGCAACGGGGGAAATTCATACTCCTCGCGCCCCTATCTCGCCCTTTTCCCTACCTGCAACTGTTCTGGCACGTTTTTAGCTCCCGGGCTAAGCGCTCGTCGCTCCTCTCCTCCCTCCGTCCCATTCCATCAGGAATCTCTTTGTCTTCTTTAGTAATCTCTCGCCTTGGAACGATTCTTTCAGTTTCACCGGCACGATTGTGCCTCATCGGCGATCCGCCACATGACGCAATTAGCCCCGCAATTATCTGTACCAGCGCGATTGTTACTTCCGTTTTCCATTGTTTCCTACCGTCCTTCCGTTTCCCGTCGCCCTCCTCATTATCACAAATGGCTATCTTGAGCATTAGCGGTTATCCCGTTTTCTCAAGACTGTCCAGTTTCCTCCCTTCTTTGCTTCTCTCTGTATCTCTCTGCGTTAAATCTTTTACTTTTCCTGCTTTCATGCTACTCTCATTCTACGTATTCTGTATCGACAATCGCAGTTGCAAAACAGTAACAAGGACGAGGAGACTCCAGAGAGGAAACAAAGGTAAAAAGTGACCTTTGTTGAGATGCAATTCTAGTTGAGATCAATTCGCGTCTCCACCAAAAACCGAGAGAAGATGAAGCGAATCTAGATTTCAACATTCCCGCATTTTCTCCGAGAGGACCATTATTCACACGCGGTTAAAGGCAATATTCGTCGAGGCGGAGATTCCGGGATTCTTTTCGACGTAATTCGATTACGTCGCAAAGAGACAAGTTCTCGGCAAGCAAAAATTACATCGGCATCGGCAAGTTGCACGCGCACTTTCCGTTCACGAGCGAGGAGAAAGAGCGAGTCGGCGAGACGAAGAGAGTAGGCTAATGTTTAAGACGTTATCTCGGATAATGAGATGGCAGGGGAAAAGTTGGCGAGACAGATGTCAAGAATCCCTATGCATCAAAGCGAAAAGCCGTTCGCGTTGTAACGGGAACCAGCGGTATACTTCAGCGGAATCAGCATCAGCGTCGAACTTTTATTATATCAGCCGCGATATCGTATCGTATAAAAAGGAAAGTTTTGTCCGCCGCGATCATCCCTAATGTCCAAATTGCTCACGGCTGTCGAATTCCCAACTTCGCTCACCGTTTTATATTTTTTCAGGCCGACGTGTCGTCTCTCTGGCATCCGTTCTCCGACGCATAGAAATTAGCGTTTGTAAACGCGTTAGAAATAATTCGATCGATCCAGCGCGGAGGAACACGGAAGCATCCCAACGATGGTCGTAGATATTAATAAAGAGCGATAAGAGAGCGTTGTAATATTGTCCGGGCACGTATAGGCCAGGATGATAAACACGTATTATTTATGGCCGTATTACGGGCCGTTTTATTTATAGTCTTGAGACAATAGCGAGTAGCTTTACCTCCGAGGCACCTGGTATACAGAGACACGGGTCTACGTCTCGATTGCGCCAGGAGAGTGTACGGCACTATCCGCGTACCATCGTCTAGTCGAACAACAACTCCTCGCCGGGCTTTCCGCGTGTCGAATATGAAGTAGTGTTTCGTGTCCGTCTGTGGAGCACGTCTCTAAATTTGTGCTCGTCGTATACATCGCCCAGCAGCCGCAGGCGATAGCTCGGAGTAATCTGAGAGATGTGCCAGATGCGGGATCAACGAGTACTTTCGTCGCTTTTTCTCTTTTTCGAGATTATTGCGATATTCTTGCGGATCAGCAACATGACAGCGCAGAGAATTCCATCTCGATCTGAGTAGGTCATAACGGGCGAATGTTGGCCTGATCGGGTCGTTAATGGCTAACGAAGATAGTTGTTACGAAGTAACACAGTTGTTGTTTCGTAAATCTCGATCGCGCTGTTTCGATAGAAATGTCAAAGCTCGAACGCACGTGTTACGGTTGCCCCTAACAGATTTCATTCGCGTGAAATCCGCGCGCGTCTACATCACAAACATGAAAATTGGTAGAAATGTGGAAAAAAAAGAGAGCGCGACGGCCGACTGCTTTCTCCGCGTCGCGTTTGGTATTTTAGCACCTCTTCTACTTATTCCAGCTGCTTCAAACAACCGCAAGCAGCCGCGGCCCAGATGGCAACGCGCGTATTCTCGTCTGCTTTCGAAAACATGAAAACTACTCGCGGCGAGCTGTAGACGAGGACAAATAGAAAATCTTTCACGGCTATTCTCTGTATTTCTCCGCATTTTTCTCCGTGCTTCTTTGATGTAAAAATTACATTCCTCTTCCTCGTCGCCCGCGAGAGTGGGCCCTCGAAAACCGGCGGCGCACGACGTCAGAAAATATCATTGAATACGTAAAGAGAAGAAAAAGAGAGATAAGAAGAAAGAGAGAAAGCAGAGAAAAGAAAAGAAGGGAGAAGAGAAAAATACAGAGAAAGTGGAATAACAAATTCCATCGGCTCGCATGCGACAGGCATGGATAACGCATAATCGCGCGGATTCGCAAAATCATTGGAGCCGATAACCCAGCGAAATACCGAGCGCGAGCGCCACGTTTAATGCGCGATTATCGCGACTTCTCCCGCGGCAATCAATATCTGTTGCAAGCGAGAAATCGACGCGATAAGAGCAGCAAATAGCCGGACAAAATAAATGTAACAACCGCCGGTTGTACGAGGGACACGATATATATTTCCCGACCCTTCCCGCTGCCACGCTATTTATATCTCGTTAACTGCTCCTCCGGATCGGTCCCTCCCGATATAGGGATCATCGCCGAGGCGGATGCGCGCGGTTCTTCCTCGCAAAAAAAAAGGGGGGCCCCCCACATACCACGACGAGAGAAGGGGCGAGAGAGAAGGCGGGGACGCGAATATACGAGAGCGGCAGAAAAGGGTTTTAATTCGGCCGACCGGCTAGCCGGTCCTGTTCGACCGAAATTTCGCAATTACCGGTCCCTTCCCTCCCCTGCATGGCGTCCCTCGATGGCGAGAGTCATCGGTATTCGTCGCTCGAGCGGGTATGCTCGGTAGGAATCAAAGACGAGGCAGGTACCGCATTACGACGGCGTCTCAGGAAACGTCCTGCGTAACCGAGGAATGAGAGAAAGGAATATCACGATCTGCGTATCTGCGGCCAGAATACGAGAACGGGACAGGCATATTCGATGTCTGCACGCGGGAGAGCGACGTGAGCGGTCGTGAAGGGAAAGGAAGAAGGGAAGGATAGAGAGAGAGAGAGAGAGAGAGAGAGAGAGAGGAATCGCGGCGAACGGGATGTTCGAGCGCCGTCCGGGATCCAGCTCCGCGCAGGCAAGGAGCCTCTCACATGGCCGGAGGGGGCCGGAGAGCGGGACGGCAGAACCGGTTTCATTCAACCGCCATTTAAAAATTCTGGAACCGCTGCTCTTGGAAAAATAATCAACGGACGAGCGACGCCGGGTTGCGTAACTCGTAGAAAGCGGCTCTCCGCTCGCACAGACGGAGACAGGGAGGAATGATCGGCGCTCGAGCGAGCGAGGGGAGAGACGGGAGAGACGGGGGAGACGGCGGATGCTGGGAAAGGAGCAGAGGAGTGAGACGAAGGAAAGGATCGGGGACGGGGGAGATCGGCGCGAGTACGCCGCGCGCGATACCGTAGATGGAACGTCGTAAGCCTGCCTCCGTCTGCAGGGAACAGGCATGAATTTCCTCCGCCTTTGAATGCGTGCGCGCGTATCTGCCTCGCGACGGGCGTGCCGGTTCCGGTTTCGCCTTTGATAAGCGATATCGATTCCCGATGGGAACGCATCCTCCTCCCCCCGTTCGGGGGAGGCTGCTACGATTCCGAACGTAAAGAGACGCTCTGTCTTTCTGTGTTCCTCTGTGTTCTCCTCTCTTTTTATTTCTCTGCCTCGCTCTCTCTTCCTCTCTCTTCCTTCCTTTCAGCCTTTTTCAGATCCTTTCTGTCGTCGTCGTTCTTCCGCCGGCATGTGCATTTCGCTGTAACGAGACGCTATTCGACGCGATCGTGTTGCGTCGCGCGAGCTCGCGCGGCGATAATGGAAAATGCATGCGCCAGCGATGAGCGGCTGGTTAAGGGATCTTATTGGATCACTCGACTTTCTCGCGAGAGACATCGAGGCATCGAGGCCCGTCCTGCCTTTTCAGGTAGAAATTTCAGATGCACGAGTCACGATGAAATTTACGCGTCGACGCATCGCACGGAAACATCGCTGTCGCAAAAGGAGAACGTTAAATTAATCAGCGCTGATCGCTGATAAGCAAAATCGCCGCTTTCGCTTGTAATTGTATTATCGCGTTATTATTGCGCGATCCGAATCGAATCGCCGTTATTCGGAATTTACCCACGCTAAAACCTCCTTCTTCCCTTTCGCTCTCGCGAGCTGCCGCCTGAAGCCGGCACGTAATCTCCGCGATGCAGGAGATAAACGTAATCGCCGCATAATATGATATAATGGAACCGCAAGCGCTAGCGAAACGACGAGGGGGGAGGAAAAAATGGGACCCCTAACCCTAGTCGCGGTCTCGTTGCACTCTTACGGTAAAAGTAAACGGCGCGCTCTCCCCGCAACGAGGGGCCGCGGCCGGGTATTTTTTACCCGCTGCTGCGGTTCAATAATCCCCGATCCGTCGACGCATAAATAATGAATACGCCCGGCACGCCGGCGGGGGTGTAAATCAAATCGACGACAGGCGTTTCATTTCGAGGTCGATTTGTCTCGCGGCCGCGAAACGGACGAAACAGCGCCCCGCGTTTCGGCCAATGCGCCGCCGGAAGCACGTGTTCGTGAAATATCGCGGCGTGTTACTTCAAACGCCGCGACATTTCGAAACGCGCGCGTGGCAGCTCGCCCCTCGACAGGGGCCGGGCGGGGTGAACGGTGGGAGGGGAGCAGGGAGAAAGCAACCACCGCGAAATGTAAAGCCCGCGCGCATCGACCATACAGCGCCGCCGCGCTTGTATGGTTTACTAGCACGATAAAACGAATAAATCGTGCACGCGTCCCGGTCGCCGCGCGGCGCATAAAATCCATCCGTGATTTAAGTTAATCGTTAATCGTTCACCGTTCACCGGCCCGTGTGACTGAATTAACGGGGGACGATTAATTTGGCTTACGCTCGAAGAAGCTTACGTCCGAATAAAAATTCATCTCGACGCGTCATCTTCTCATGGCTCATCTCGTTTGTGCCGCAACGGACGAGGATGACGAGGATCAAGACAGTTGCCGACAATTGCGGGAGAAAACCCGCTATAGAAAACCCGCGCGCTCGCCAATTAACCGCATATCCAATTATATATAAGTCCTATTATAATCCTGTATTATCGTCGTGACGTGAGAGTTCCATTCGCTTCTCCTTACAGATAATTATGTCCAGGCGATTATTGACACCCTCCGAGGAACTACGATCCGTTAACGATGCATTCTATATACGATACGTTTCAGCCACGTGTCCGTCACTTGACTTGTTCCGCGTGATTTATCATCGTCTTATTGCCGCTAATGCCCCGCCGATCGCACGCTCCGCAGCTTTGTCGATTCGAGAATGCAACTCTGATATTCGCGACAGGGCTGCTGAATTCGTGCTCGTGAATTTGCGCGGATTGGAGAAGTGATCACATTGGAAACATTCTCGCAATCGGTAATTATTCTTCCACAGCTTTACGCTGTACACTCGTCCGCGTTTACGCGGTCCCCGTTGGATTATTTGTGTCTTATCAATCGCGTTACGTAAAATCAAGCGAATCGAAGAATAGCCTCGCACGCGATATCCCTCCTTCCCTCTTGCTTCTTTAAGAAACAGTTTCCGATCGAGCCGATAAATTCGAAGCATTCAATTTCGAGCCATGCCAGCATCAGCCGGAAAGATTCCTAATGAACCTGTCGAACGATTACGCGCGTCTGTCCATTAATGAAGCTAACGACCGTCTCAAACCGCCCGTGGAAGCGAAACACGAAGATATCCACCCACGCGCGAGGCTACGCTGCGCTAGCATGAATGATGCGATGAGATATGAATGAGTGAGTAGACAGAGGGCGCGCGCGCGCGCGCGCGAGAGAGAGAGAGAGAGAGAGAGAGAAAGGGGAGGGAGGCCAGAACCGAATGAGATGCAAGATCAATTAATGCTAACGATAAATTTAATACATATCGCATAACGCGCGGCCCGAGCGCTGCAAATTAGATGAAGCGCGATTTAATTAAAGCGAGATAGTCGGCGATGGGAAAGATCACCGATACCGAAAGGGAAGACACGCAAGAGAGAACGCAGAGAGAGAGAGAGAGAGAGAGAGAGAGAATCGACGTCCCACGGGTCCGCATTACGCATCGATCCGCAACTATGGTCGAAGTCGACGCGGCTATTTATAGACCATGATTAGATACGTGCAGTGTGATCGAGAATCCACGAGGGACGTTCGCGTCTTCTTTCCCGAAAGTTTTGCGAAAGTGTCCGAATAAGGATCCCGCTCGGATGCGGATGTTTCCTTGAGCCTGATTTCATCTTCGATGTTGTTCGTCGTTGATTCAAAGTTGAATTCCAGCGTCGGTTTTGCTCGATGCGTTTCCATTAGCGATTAATATGTCGAATAACGGATCGAGACATTTGAGATTGAAATAGAATAAAGCTTCGTGTAGGATTTAATACGCGATACGTGCAATACGTGCAATACGAGACGCTAATACAAAGCTAAGCTAAAGCAATGTCGAAAGAGTATTCTCCGTCGAAGCGGCTTGTTATGAAAATTTCTGTCGTAACAAAGTTATTGCACTGCGTGCAATAATGAAATAACGTAATGAAGCCTGAGGGACGATCCGGCGATTCCGCGCTTGAAACATCCAACAGGATGCCATCTGTGTCGTTATCGTTTTCGGCGTTCCGCGTCGCGATAATGATCTCTGAAAATGGAATCCACGATATTCGGTAGCATTTGCGCGCCCGTCAGATCACGCAAGATCACATCTGTGACATGATTCAGGAGTGGAACACATCGTCGTAGGCAGACGTAAGGGAGACTCGCAGGTAAGGTTGGCGCGATGGAGATGATACGAGGAACACGAGCTACACCGTGTGCACCGATAACGCGATAAACGCTTATTTATTACACACGTTACCGCATGCGTTACCGCGTAATTGCAGCCCGTCCGCAGCTTGCCGGAGATAAGAGCGTTAGCCTGTTATTTTCTTCTCGCACGCCTCGCGCCGATTAACCTGACCTCCTTGATGTACTATTCAATTTCCAGCGTTTACGAAAATTATGCGTGCCTTAAACAACAACGAGACATACTCGTGCTACTCCTCTCGCGTTCTCGCACACTTCTTCGACACGAAGAAGGCGCATGTTCGGCCGGAATTAAAAGCCGAATCCCGTACAGCCGCCGAGATTTATCTCGGCGATAATTCAGGGACTTTGTAACACGTCCGACAAAGTCGGTCGGACAACGGCGAGCGCGTCCCTTTGTAAGCGCGAAAGATTTAGACGGCACTAACGATCACAGGCGAGCGAGGACCGATCGTCGCAAGAGGCGCCCGTCATTGCCCGTTCATTGTTCCGAGACGAAGCAAGTGCTCGCGCTATTTGCAGCGAACGCGGCCGCGAGCGCGTCGCCTCCGAATAGAAAACGGGAGAAACGCGAATGGAATCGCGCCAATAGGAAGAATCGCGAAAAGAGAAACGGCAAGCAGTTGCGACGGGGTGAGCGCAAGGCGAAAAGGCAGTAGGACGGAGTTATAACGGGAGTTTTTACGACGGAACGGTTTAATTGTCCGTGGTCTCTCCCTTTCCTCACCCCTCTCTCTCTCTCTCTCTCTCTCTCTCTCTCTCCCTCTCTCTTTCGAGGCAGAGAGCCGAATGCCGCGGGGGTTACTCCCCCGCGCCAAGGCGCGATTTGCGCTCCGCGACGAAACGCGAGACTCCCTCCCCGCCCCCTACCGTTATCCCGTCTCCGTTATCAGGCACGGCACGGAATTCTGACTCTTGCGGTCGCGATAATCGAACGCGACTGTAGGCGAGACTCGAGTAGACCTCGATCGATATCGCGGAGCGGAGCGCGAGCGAATACGCGGGAGGATTTCTCGAGGAATCCTCAAAGCGATATTGCGATAATTAGACCTGCGACTCGTCCGCGTGCAAGGGCTCGAGTTATCTTCGTGAAACGAGAACGAGCAATCGCGACGTTCCGCCGATAGCGCGTCATCAGCGCGAGATCAGCGAAAGGCGGCGCGAACAAGGAAACGCGAAAGCGAAACGCCGACGACTCGCGCGGTCGCGGAAGAAAAGAACTGCGTTTTTACGACCGCGTCGTTGTTGAAAAGGTTTTCAACGTTTCGGACGTGCGTGTGACCGGGTCTCGCGCCGGGAAGTCATCCGCCATCCGGACGACTGCGAGGAACGTCGATTCGTAAATGCGAGGCGGCACGGCTCGCGGAAGCGAACCGCTATACCGCGTAAAGCACGCTGAATCTCCTAATTAATCACCGCGCGGCGCTCGGAGGAGCCAAGAGCAAGGGATATTTACGAGTATGTTTCACAGCTTTATGGAAACAAGCTCATCGCACGCGCGCGAGGCCTAATGGAGCCGTATCGTTGCTCGGGCTTAGGCCTGCATACTGCATGCTGCGCGTTTTTAGCGCGGGCAATAACTGTCCGAGTCCACGTGCTTTAGAACGAAGCTCCAGGCACGAGCAAGAATGCTAAAAGGCCCGGCCCGATATGAATATGTATGCGCGCGCGCGCGCGCGCGCGCTTTCTTCTTCTTCTTTAGGGATGCGTAAGAGCGCACGCCGCCGGCAGTAAATGTTTTATTGTTTTATCATCCGGGCACGTCGTAAGCAAACGACGGAGGGTGCCGATAGGCGGAAACGCGCGGGGATGCGATACCGGGCGACGATGAAGGATGCACGGAGTACGGCTCCTGGATATCCCGGGAGGGATAACGAGAACACTGCGTGCGCCATCGCGCGCTCGCATGTACGTACGTGCCCCGAGAACAATATATCCCCGGCAATTCGCAAAGTCCGGACGTCGCTCGGACATTTTTCGCGATGATGAAACGTCGCCCGGTCGCCCGATCGATGCGCGTGTACCCCGTGCACGTACGAGGGACGGGAGGGACGCTCGCTAAGTTAATATAAAGCTCGCTTAAATGTTACCGGAATACGGAATTTCGTTACTTTATCCCCTTTCTCCCTCCTCTCTCTCTCTCTCTCTCTCTCTCTCTCTCTCTCTCGCTGGAGCGAGACTCGCCTTCGCCATTCCGACGCTATGGCGGTGGTGTTCCGCATCATTGCGGATAAAACGGCGCCGAAGACACACGGACCAAGAGATTTCTCCCGAGTGGTCTGCCGGCAGCGCGACGCAGGGAAACGATGGACCAGGCGGGAGGCTAAGAAGGAGATGGCGGACGGGTGGCCGAGGGAGCCGAGGGGGTAGAATCACGTATCCGATTTCGAAGCGGTGCACTCTTAAAACCGGCCGGCGCAGTCCGCGACGCGGTATGCAGCAGCCGGAATTCGCGGGGTCGTAACCGCGACCTATCGGCGAATATTGGATGCCGTTGCATGCCGCTGCTCACCTCGGCATACCAGCCGAGCATACGGAGGAATGCGTGCCCTACTGCGCAATGGAAAGCTTCCCCGTCCAAGGTTAGATGTCGAGGAGAGTGTACGTACGTACACGCCCGCACGGTCACGCTGAATGGCCGGGGAACGGATTACGCGTTCCCCGCATTCTGTTTCCGTTTCGCTCGAGAATCGATACGGGCCGCCCGATCGAAACGCGATCGCCGGCCGCGGGGTGGGGGGCGGGGATCGCGATGATGGAAGCGATCGCGTGATTCTCATCGCGGGAGTTCACGTTTCGCCGAACGCGAGAACGTAATGACGCAGATCGGAGATCCCCGCGAGGGGATACTTTCTCGATCGTACGCTTTCTCGATCGATCGCGCTCCCGTGGCGCGATTTCGAGATTTTACTCTCCGTTTCCGTAAAAAAAAAAAACGCGCTCCGCGCTCTCCGTTTTCGAGAGATGGCCGCGCTCATGGGAGAGTAGCAATTTGTTGCATAAATTATAATCATGCCGCGTGCATGAATCAACATCGGGACGTACGACCGCTTTCACGCTTTCACGAGGAGAATCGACCAGCTCCGGCAAACAGAATCTCTCCCCTCGTGCCTTTTTACTCTCACTCGCATCCGGATTCGGCGCGGAGCAGCGCCGAAACGAAACATCGGTTAGACGGTTCCTCGACAGAAGAGACATCGAAGAAATCGCAGGACTCGAGAATCGGCATCAGAAATGAGATGATCGATTCGATGAATCCCCTGTCTCTCGTTCTCGCGCTAATTTGCGATCGGCGCCGTAAACAATCCTCCCTCCGCTTCCTCCGCGATTTCCTTCGCGGACCGCGCGAACTTTCGCTCGGCACGGCAAGTGTTTCGGAATGCGCCCGGGACCCATCCAAGTGGGAAGTCAGTTTCGGGACCTGCCGAAATAACAGCCCGGCGGACAACGTGCCGAGAATCCAGCGGGCTCGCACGAGCGAGATGCGAATTCGTAATTGACGTGGAAGCGATTTCGCTCGATATTCGCGAGGTGCGCGCCGCTCGTAAAATAAACGCTCGGTATGACTTCCCGTTGCCGGCGGTAATTGCGTCCGTATCTGCGTGTGTTTACGATCAACCGTAACTTAACCCCGCAAGCAGAAGGTACGAAGTAACCGAAGGAGAGAGGCAGCGAGAGCGAGCGAGCGAGCGAGCGGATGAGAAGAGGAAGAGAGGGAGAGATTTCGCGCGGGGCATCATGCAACCGCGAGCCGAGGCGGATATGTTTTTTTTTTTTTTTTTCCCCCCGCCACGCCACGCGATCGTCGTCGCGTGCAGGAATGATGATCCTGACGGATCAAATGAGGCACATCGGATCGAAAGAGCGAGAGTTCGAGGTACGCCGGGACCTTCGCTGGAGCTGGAGCTGAACCGCCCCGTCTCGTCGCACGTTCGGGAATGTATGTAAATCGCGCGGACGGCTATCCGCATGCGAGAAGAGGGAAAACCGCGGTACTTACTTATCTCGCGCGTCACAAAATTGCACTTGACGAGTGCGCGAGACTTTCCTCCCTCTCTCTCTCTCTCTCTTTTTCAGGAAGGAACGCTTCGCGTGATCTTGGACGATATCACACGAGGTGAGGATGCTAATTAATGCCGCCACCAGTTGCGGCGTCATGAAGTGACATTTACACGCGCGCGCGTAGCGACATCGACACGCGCGGCCCTCTGAAAAGGGATATACCGCGTCGGGGATGCAACGCGTTGCCGCGCGATGAATATGCATGAGCGTCAAAAATGATAACGTATTTCCGCGTGTGTGCTTCTCCGTCCCGTCCCGTCCCGTCCCGTCTCGTCTCAAACTACCCCCTTTCCCTCGGTGGCCGCACAGGTCGCGAGGGGGGGATAGGAGAGGGTGTCGAAACGAACGAGTCATTAGCGTCGATACGCGGTGTTTAAAAACCGCAAGCACGCAGACAGCCGGCTCGAGGTACTAGGTGTTCCCTCCTCCTTTTTCCCTTTCCCTCCCTTTTTTTCCCTCCCTTTTAACGACACGACGCCGCGAACAAAGGCGCCCGCGGTAATTACATTCCCGCGCGAGATAATGCTATCGGATTTCTCTCGCCGTCCGATATAAAAGCGCGTATCATCCCGCGCTACGACGTTAAGGCTCTAACGAACGAAAACGGGCAAAATGTCGCATCGATACGCGCGATTGGATTTACGTGGCGTCTGCGGGAAGCGCGCGAGGCAAGGCATCCGCGCGCGTCGTTATCCGCGACCGCAATTACCGTGAGAGTAATTACACCGCTGCGTGCCGGCGTGAGCCGGCGCGAGGTATCGCGTTACTTTTTACATTTTGCCCGGCGATCCCGGGATTAATATCGTCGCTCGCGCCGCAAACAAGATTGCCCACTCGGAAACCATCTTGCGTCCGAAATTCGCGTCCGAGATTCCCCGCCGATAAGAGCGAAAGCGAGCCTCCCGCGAAATGCGCCAACGGTCGAGCTTTTCGAGTCGCGAGCGCTCTTTAACGAGCGGCTGCACGAATAAAAACGAATCCCCTCGCCGCAAGTTCTCCGCAAGTAATTGTTATTACTCGCCAAGGGACATTTCACTGATTAAGAAAAGGAAAACAGTTCCGACAATTTTCCCGTTCAGTGACATCTGACCTTTTAGATTTCCAAATCAGAAATCAGACTTCGAAATTCGGAAAATGGAACCATCGGGCTTTCCCGATTCAAGGAACATGTTGCTCGAGCATCCCTAAATATCGGATACAATTCTCTGCGAGTCTTCTCTCCAATTCAATTCGACGATCTGATTTTCGATTCCATCTCGCTCACTCTCGGTTATCTCCGAAGGAGAAAACTCGATCGGCTCGTCCAAGGAAGAATCGGGCGAGGGGAAAGTAATTACGAGAGCACACAGATCCACTCCCGTAACGCTCGCTGCCAAAGCCAAAGCCCACACGTGACCCTGCGACCTACCCTAGCCCATTGGTCCACTTTCGCGCCTGGGCCTCGGCGCGATTCCGTGCCCGCGGTCCGAGAGCGGTAACGAGAGCCACCCCAGGGGGCGGGGGAGGGGGGGCGGGCAAAGAGCAAGAAAGGGGGAAAAGGGAAAGACTGCAGAATTGCGAGAAGTGCGTTGGGATCGATACGCGCACGCGTGGGAGTGAATATTCACGACGAGCGCGACATTGAGGAGCGACTCGATGACTCGGACGAAGTTTCGAGCATCGACGTGCGTCCTCGCTTTCTCTCAAGATCTCCCGATGTGTCCCTTACGACTGAGCTAGCGCGAACTTGGCGATGACTTACGGAAACCGGAGCTAACAGGTGATCTCGCGCACTGAGATCCCGCGATTCTCTCGCGGAGCGAGCGTTCGGAATATCTCGCTGGAATTTCGCGCGACGCGGATTACATCGGCGAATACAACCCCGGCTGAACCCATCCGGATATACCGATGACGACAGATGCGCGTTTGCTGTACCACCCGTTACGTGGCCGTATCTGTCGACGCAGATATGACGGGCCTCGCCGACGAGAACGGAGGCTGCGAGCGTCACAGCTGCTGCCGCCGTTGTCTCATTGACGCCGCAAACGCCCCGCCGTTCTATGAATAGAACTCGCGGAGCACCGCCGCGCCGTAACTCCTCGTCGCGCAAGGGGGAGGAGGGGCGGGAGGGGGAGGGAGACTTTATTAAGGGCCGGGCGCGCGCTCGGGAGACGAAGATCCCCATCGAAGGAGGAAACGGCTTTCGACCTCGACTGGATACGGCGCACTGTACTATACTCGTCGCACTATACTCGGCGCACAATACCGCGCCTCGTGCAACGCGATGAACGCACGCACGCGCGCCCAACTTGCGTTTTCACCGGTTTTTCACGTCTTGGTCTTCGATCCCGGGCGAATCATCGGAAGGTAAAGCGGATTACGTTAAGATGATCAAGATGGTCGAGGAAGCGACGAACGATAGGATCGCAGCGTTTCGCGAGACGTCGATTGAACCGTGAGTAACACGAGTGCGGCTCATATTCGATTAATCACGGACGATTTCATGGCTTCATAGAGATGGAAGATCGCGCGTGTTCGCCTCCGCGGTTCTGATCCTCGGTAATAGCCGATTCGCGGCAGGTACAAGCCGATACTTATTGGGATCCGATACATCAGATGGATACAGCGATAGGTGGTCCAGTTCGAGACGATCGCCCAGCGGTGTAAAGTTATCTTAAAATGTTCTCGATTTAAGATAAATACCGCGCTCAGCGGTATTTTGAGATTTACAGGCTAGATCGCTGCCAGCGTTCTCGCGGAAAGGTACTCGGAAAAAGAGTTTCAGATTACGAAACCTCTCTCTCTCTCTCTCTCTCTCTCTCTCTCTCTCTCCCTCTCTCGTTGTGTCTGGAAGCTATTTACAGAGAGATAGCTTGCTCATTTACAAAGTAACGTTCGCGAATCTCGCGCGCGCTTTTCCCAAACACAACGTTATCGTTTTATTTGACTTGCATTAAAACGGAAATGCCGGGCGCATCGTTTTTATCTTTATCTAAACACGTCGTCGCGCGAAAATCGTGACGGGCGCGGCTCGCGTGTAAGACCGCTCGTACTTTACCGACGAATTATTGTCGAGAGATTCTGTCATAACTGCGAGGTGTCTGCGAGAGCTTGCTCAAATTTATGATCGCGCGGCTGTCCTTCAACATGACGGAAAGTCAAAAATGATTCCGCACTATTTGAGTAATGCGTGGATACATTTCTCTCGTACACAACATGCTTCTCTCTCTCTCTCTCTCTCTCTCTTACACGTATGCACGCACGCACAAACGTTAGAAATGGATAAATTTCTTCTAATGTTGAAATATTCGTGATAATTTCGTTGCGTGCGGCATGAATACCTTTCTACTAATACATTATGTATAGGAGATAAATATGTTGGTATCTCAATGTCCCAAGGCTCCTCGAGCGAGGAAATTAGCTTCTCGAAGCGATAGAAGCATAAAAGAGCATTTCCGTTAAAAATATCCGCGAATGTCCGCGGAGAAAAAAGACCGTAACAGGCCGATACATCAGAGAGCGTGCTAGGCTACGTCCGAAATAAATATGTCGAGCATCTATGCTCGCTACGCAATATCTCGTTCGTTACGCAACGACGGAGCGCATGAAAAATGCATACGCGTTATATAAAAATGCGTAGCCCGATGTAGGATAAGTGTCACGTGCGGAGAGGAGCGCCGCGAGCGCATAGCACGCCATTAGGGCGGGTGGGCGCGTTAAAACACGCGCAAAACGAATTTCTCATTAATGTCGCAATTTTCGCTGAAATGCCCATACCGCGCAATACCGCGCGGCTGCGCAGCCGAGAATCTTTCGGCCCTTCGAAAGCGAAATCCGTTCCTGTCACGCGCGGAGCGCAAACGCGAGCGCGAATTTCATTTCGCCGCAACAGCGCAGAGCAGAGACGCTCGCGTCTCTCTCTCTCTCTCTCTCTCTCTCTCTCTCGCTGGTCCTCCGAAATAAAAAATTCAATTTTAAGCATGGTACACGCGCGCGAGATTGTTTATCGCGTAACGCGCGACCTCGCCGGCGAATCTCGTTACGGTTACGTCAACGTTGCGGTACGTTGCGAAATCATGATTTTCTAGGCGCATCCGGCCCTTCGGCTCGACGGCTCCATTGTTGCTTTATCTTCGGACACTGGCCACGTCGGGATTAAAGTTTCAAAGTTTAGCCAAGGCCGGCAAGAAGGCAGGCTAGAAAAGCGATGGAAAAACGCGACGCGTCCGCGCGATTCAAAAGCGCCGACGCCGCGAAGGGAAGATAAATATGAATACAGCGAGATATCGCGTGCAGTTACACCCGTGATTTACACCCCTAGCTGCATCCCGGGGCGCGTTATTGCGCGCCAAATCCGAGTCGGATCGACGACGGGCCGCGACACTCGAGCCAAGTTTCTTTCGTGCTTATCGTTATGCCTTTTTGTAATATCGATAATCGACTCGCGTTGATGTACGTAGGGTCCTGTATATCGCGCGTTCTATGTGGAATTAAAAATCCGATAGAGGAAACGCGGTTACCGGAGGCCATTATCGTACCGTTAATCGAGCGATATTATTTAATTTGATTTTTATATCTGACCGCCGACGAATGACAGCGCGTTTATAGGATAATAAATAAACGTCGATTTGATCAATCGCGCGCGTTAATAATTTCAATCACGGGCCGTTCGCGTCGACATTCTCATCGCGATATCTCGCGAATTGTCGACGATGCATATGCGTCGTTCGATTCGATCCGTCGTTTTCGGAAAGCCTTGCGGACGACGATTTCTCCTCTCAATCTTCCAAAATGGCCCAAGATTCCCATTCGATTCCCATTACACACACGCACACACACACAGTCGATTAAAGATTCTTCATTAAAGACGGATCTCCTCGGCAGTTAAGGAAATGAAATCGCATCCGAGATCCATCGAACGACGTTTGACGAGTGAATAATTCGTTCGCTCGAGCCGCGCGACGCGCGCCAAGCGAGTCCCAGAAGCGATATGGGAAAGCGATTCTCTACGCCACTGGCTCAAGTTCTCGTTACACACTGCGCTCGCGCGCAGTCCATGAGAGTTCCACGAGTTCCATCGGAATGGAAGTCGGCATCGAGCTTCCGACCGCTCGGCTTTTCGCTCAACGCCGCATTTCTGCTCGGCGAAGCTCGTCGCGCGCGTCGCGCGCGCGAAAATAGCCGCCCGACCTCGGCCGCGGTGGAGGGAAAACAGAAAGGGAAAACGGCAAGGGACATCGGGCGACGCTGAAAACGTTGTCAGATGTTTACGTCGTTTCGCAAGTGCGTTATTAACCCGGGGTGCAAAGGTCCGGTGGTCGGGGGAGGGCGGTGGCGGGGAATGTAGCCCGATTAGGTTGCGCTTGGCCAGCGATGTCCTCCCCCACCCGCCGCTCGTTTTCGCTTATTAGACGAAAAATGTGCCCGCGCGGAGCTGAAATCGAATATCACGCCGAAATATCTGATAACCGGCCACCGCCGGCCGGCCGGTCCGCCTGGATTTTGTGGCGCGTCAGCTCTGACATCAGCTGCGCGGCGTTAGGAACGCCGTTGCGCGTGTCCAAGCCATCGCAAGCTCAATATTTTCTCGTTGGCGCTTACGCTACGCGGGAATGCGAGTCCCCGGCCGCGTCGGGTCCTCCTTTCTTTTCTCATAATTCCATTTTTATTGGCCTGGAGATGCAATTTGTGTAAAACAATCGGCGCACCGCCGATCGCGAGCACAATGAGGGATCCTTGTAACGATCCTTCCTGAGAAGGATCGCGGGGAAGGTTAATCGTTCCGCATCCTTTGATTTTCTAGGAACGACGATCCGATGTTATCGTTTATTGTTGACTTGCCGATGCGGCGCGAGCTGCAGCTGATGAACGACTGCGACGACTAATCATCACGTCTGCGGAAAGACAGTTGACTAACGAGGATCCGCTCAGAATTCACGGCTGATGCGCGCGTCCGTCCTGGATTTAATCAGACTGCTCGGCAGCGCGCTGCGGAGTCGATTGTAACCCCGCGTAAATGTCTTCGTAAATTACTTAACCGCTTCATCAAGGCGGATTGCAGAGTGTCCTCAGACCACCGAGCCACCACGTGTTATCGATTCGCGGTTACGCGAATTTATTCGCGTCGGGCGGTCCGCTAATTATGTAGTTGAGGCGATATTATGTGAGCCGATAGAAATTTCTAATTGTATTTTCAGCCACTCTGGGAATGCGTTCATTAAACTGGCTACCTTCAGACTCGATGCATCTGTCGCAACGATACTCGTGCGGCTGATTAAGTCTAGGATAGATAGATCTTGTTGGATCAATTACGTCCGATATTAATTACGCTTATTTTAATCGTAAAGCGCATAGTTAATAGTTACCGGTGCGATCGCGATAACTGTCGGAAATTGTTGCCGTTCATCAGTTTTCTTCAAGTTTGAAATAATCTTGAGGGAGACAAATAAGCGAGGCAAGGACGAAACGTGCCGTTTCGCATGCAGATGTAACTCTCTCTCTCTCTCCCTCTCTCTCTGATCGCGGGTAATTCGATCGGGATTTATAGGTTCTATCTCTTGCCGCAGCATAAATCCCAGCTACTTGTTATCGATCGATCACGCGATGAAAGTAACGCGAGTACGAGAAGTATCTTCCACGATCTGTCGCGATTCATTTACGGCACTATTGAAAGCGTAAACTTGGCCGTGTGTAGCCGGGTTAACCGGAAAACCGCAAAGTCGGGAACGCCAGAGATCGAGGAAAATCGAGGAAATTGTGATTCTCGGCGAGAATCCTGCCGGAAATCTCGCGAGCGAGCTGCTGTCTTGAGGGAGGCAGGGATTCAGGAACGCCGAATGACCTCCGCGCTGAATCACGGGAATGCGACGCGCGCCTCTGCCTAATGAAATCCAATTTTGATTAAATCCAATTGCGCGTCACGTAAGTGCGGAAAAGCCTCGGCTGAGTCATACGGGAGATTCAAGCATCAAAGCAGAGACGCGCGCGCACGCGCGCGAATCCGACGAGATAAGAAGCAACGGAACGCGAACGGCATCTCGCGTGTCTCTCTTTGGATTTTTGTGCGCGTGAAATAATCGCATAAATAATGGAAGGAATTCTTATCGGATAGAGCTGAAGCTTTCGCACGGATCTCGATTTCTAAAGCGCTCCTGGCGTTACCGTCGCACGAGTCGCGAATTACGGCGCGTAATGACAGGAAGAATACGGCGCGCGTAATAAGCGAAAGAGAAAGAGAGAGAGAGAGAGAGAGCGTGTGTACGCGTGTACGCGTGTACGCGTGTACGCGTGTACGCGGCGCTGAGCGCATCCTCCGCAGGTCGACTTCCGCAGCTCCGCTTGTTCCAGCTCGTGAGAAAATCAGCAAAGTGGCCCCGAACAATCAGCGCAATACGGCGTCCTTATTCGCCAATTACCGGTTACAAGTGGCGGATCGGCCGTTCCTTTGTGCCGCACTGTCGGCGATCGCGGGGCTCGTATTGTTGCAACAACAACGGCAACAACAGCGCTGCGCTACCGGCGAATAAAGTTATCCATAGGCGGAGGAATCGCTCGTTAAACCAAGTCCCGCGGCAAACGAGCGCCGGCCAGAAGAAGGCCAGAGCGCAGCGAAGGCAATCTCATCTGCAATGCACGCGGTCGTGGTACCGCATCGATGATCGATATCGATATGATAATTTGAACGGCGCGCGAAAGCGCGCGCCGTTCAATTTTTCATGGCGATACTCGGCGATGCTAATGGACGGATAATCCGTCCGCTCTTCCTTCCCGGCCGTGCACGCCCCCCGCTTCATCATGCACGCTTAATAATCGTCACTTTCGGCGCCGAATAAGAATAATATCGCGCCGTAATCGTGAAATTGACGAGAGCGCGCCGAGCGCGCGCCAGCGGAAAGACAATAACGCCGGAGAGGATCGTATCATTTATTGATCGTAATGGCTCGCGTAATAGAGCGTACGTCTAAATGCGATAACGAGTCGCTTCGGGACGAGCGCGCACGAGCTGCTAATGCAGGTAAGCGCGCGCGCGAGCCTCGAATTCTATAATTCTTTGCGCTCCATCCTTTTTTCTCTATCCGTTTTTCTCCTTCTTCTTTTCTTTTTCGCCCTTCCCCCGCCACGCCATCGCCGATAGCGATAGCGGTAATCGCTTTGGGAATGATCGCCTTTCCTCAAGCGGCGCTTTCGGAAGCGCCCGTTTCGCGATACTCGAATTTTCTACGTTTCGTTTATTCGTGGATTTCAACCGACGCACACGTTCTTGGACAAAAATTGCAGATTTCGCACGATAATCCTGCGCGGCGTGCGCCTTCGAGAACAAACGAAAAAGAAAGAAAAAGAAAAGAAAAAGAAAAAAAAAAGAAAAACGAAAAGCGCAAGGAAGGGAAAGAGGGAGAAAGAAACACGAGGCCGTTTCGGATTTGCGGCATTGACGAACGCAGGAGCGCGTGCGTGGACAGAATTGAGCATTCGCCGCAGGAGATTTACATTTACACAGAGATCTCAGCATCCGGATTCGAGGAGGATGTTCCATCTCGCTCATCCCGCTCTGCGCGAGCGAGAACGCGCGCGCTCCTAATATCTAACGCGTAATGCGTAACGAGCAAAACGAGCGGGTAACGCGAAAAGACGATAATTTCACAGCAAGTTGAGCGCTCGCGCACATTAGGCGCGCGTAGTTACGGCAGCCGCGATTATTGTCGTTATTATTATTACTATTGCTTCGCATCCGCTCCCCTCCGCCCGCCGCATTCCCGCGGTCGGATATACCACCTAGGAGGAACGGTCCCCGCCGCGAAATTGCTTTCTGCCGTTTGATCATAATCCAATCGTTCTACCACGGTCCAAACCGCCTAATGGGTCGCGGAAACCCGGCATCTCGACTGTAAAATTTATGAACGTCTGCATCCCGAAGGCGCGCGCGCGCGAAGCGTTACACGCCGCCGTTAGGAATGCCCGTCGAGGTCCTGCGACTGTTAAATTAATGCAGCCGGCGCCCGTTAAATGATACGAAGTGTATATACGTCGCGGTGGTAAGCGGCGAGGCAAGGAGACGACGCAGAACCAGCTACAACGGCCAACTTGCGGATGCTCGGCTCGGTCTCTGCCTCGTTCCGCGGCTCAAATTATCCCTCTCGCGCGGCTACACAGTGTGCGTTGATGCTTGGAGGTCAGAATTGTTAAGGAAAGTGAAAGAAAGCGCGTGAACCGCGCTCGGGAGTATCCCGAGCATCGATACCGCACGCGGAAGAGATCGGAAGGCTGGGACTCTTGTTTAACGGTCCTCCATGTTTTCGGTCGACAGCAGAAGACACTGCGCTCTCGCTTCTTTCGAGCCTCGATCGGCGGGTATTCAGCGGTACCGTTTGCCTATCTCACGCGCGAAGCGGCTCGACACTTACTCGCAGGAGGCTCACGGCTGCCTTTTGATCCTAAAATAGCCCCAAGAAGTCGCTACCAAGGTCCGCGCGCAAAAATACGGGTTACGTAACGGCCGTAAAATTCTGCGCGGATTAGAAACGCTTGACTTAGCGATACGCTCTTGCCTCGCTTGCCTTGCGGCTGATTTCGAACATTGTAAAACCGCGCCCCGAGCGCGGCCTCAAGTAATCCGGCGAAAAGATCCATCGATCGGTTTCGAAATAAATTCTAACGAAGATTCAACGAAAGGTTCAACCGCGCGTCGCGGTTTACACGTATTTTCGTAGAAACTTACAACGCACGAAACGTTACGAGCTTACAATCACGAAATGCTTTCGCGCTGTAAAAGGAGCACAAGGTGTAATAAATTCCGTGTTGAACGTCCCATAAGTTGTGGGAAGGGAAATCGAGATGGAATTACGCGGTGCGACAAACGGTTCAAAAGCTGCACCGGATATCCAATGCGCTCTAATTGAACATTATGACGGAACCTGTCGCGCCTCGCAAAGTAGGCAAGCAGTAAACTCGATCGCGCGGAATCCTACGAGAGCCGGAGCGAACATCGAATGCACGACGACGAGATTCCGACGAGCAAATCCTAATTTATGGTATGCCGCGTTTACGGCTGTCGAGAATTCTGTTTTACGTGGACGCGAACTCGACGGCCTCGAGACGCCCTGTCGGCCCAACCAGAGAAGGATCAACAGAGAAAAAGGAAGAGGAGAGGTCATCCGTTGCTTCCACGAGATGGGAGCCACAAGAATTGACCGTGATCGAATATTTCAAACGTCAACATTGCGATCGGACGACTGCTCGAGCCGATATCGCGATTAATCGCGACAACTTTGATCGGTCAAGTGATCGGGAACACTCGGGAATCCTGTCTCGCGCTTGCTTTTACGTTCAACAGATTTAGAATTTAAAAGAAAAAGAAAAAGAAAAAAAAAAGGGAAAAAAATGCCGTAAAATCAGAAAGGACGGAAATAGCATGTAGACAAAGCAGCTATGAGTTCTCCCGCAGATCCGCCGTCGAACATGATCGCTCGAGATAAATAACGGCCCCGAGTCATCAGACTCGCAGACTTGACGCGTCTAGCGCCAAGTTCTACCTGGACAGTACGTTGCGCATTCAAGGTAAACAAAAGCTTAGTGTCAGGGAGCCGCGTTTAGCGCTAAATGTACGGTGAGAATTTGCCTTTGTCTGCCTAGGCGCGAGATGCGATAATGTACACCGCACCGAGAGAGCGGGATTCCTCCCTCGCTCCCTCTCCTTCTATTCGGAAACTTTTCCCGTTGTCTGATGCATAATGCGCAGAAATACAAGTTGCGTGTCGCAACTTCTTCTTGCAAAGTGTTTTCCGCTTAGTCGCCGGAGAGTCCATTTTCATTGCGCGGCGTGTGGAAAGTTATAATTAACGTAAAATGGGTTGCTCCCCGCGTTGTGCCGCGAGCGATCACGCGTGTAAACGCGCGCGCGTACATACGGCGGCGGCGGCGGCGGCGCGTGCGAGCGACGCCTTAATTTTCCGCCCGCGCGCCGCGAATTGCCTTGTCCGCGGGAACGTTTCCCGGCAATCGGGAAAGCGAGTTTCGCGCCGCATTGAACGAGCGCGCGTCGAAATCCAAGCCGCAATCGTAACAACGTTTAAAAACAGGATTAAAAAAAAATACATATATATATATATATATATATACATATATATACACACATATGTACATATACAAAACAAAAAAAAGAGAGAGAGAAGGAAGGAAGAAAACAAAACAGGATTTCACGGTACTCGTCCGACGAGCGAAAATGATTCGATGTCGAAACTAGTTTGGGACCGAAAGGTGTCAACCGAGCGCGCCCCCGCGCCCGCGCGTGGTCCACGCGCGCGGAGCCCCAGCATCCGCTCGCTGAGTTCATCGCGAATATAAAGCTATTTTCTAGCATAGGCGCGTGGGTGATACGATTTTATTCGCTTCCATGCGTACGTGCGCGCGCACGGGATGGATATGCTTGCGTGTGCGTGCGTGTCGGACGCCGCGGATGGAAATCGCGTCAGTAGTCATATCGGTCCCATCCCTCGCTCCTCCACGGCCGAACGGCGGATGATACGTGTGCGAAGTCGCGCGATGATGTAACACGAGTTTCATGCATAAGCACATAAATCTATTTCCTCCCCTCGCGCCGTCTCCCCCCTTCTCCGACACACATACACAGACGCAGCGATGGGTAAATACGTCGGTTAGAGACCGTCCTACCATCCAGCTCGGCCGGAGGTGACGCTGAAGAATTTGCATTTTTATTGGGACCTTACATCCTGCGGGAAAGACGCGGGGATATTGCTCGTTGCCGGTGACATGTTCCATCAAAATCCACTCCCGCGCAGCGTGCACGTCGTCGCACCTGCCCGTAAAAATGGCGACGATTTGCGCGAGGCTGCTGTCATCGGTATTAACTCGATGTCTGGCAGCTCCCAGCGCCAGCAGACGCACAGCGATTCCGTTCGGCGACTCGCGGAGAGTGAATCCACGACGACAGTCTCCTTCTCGTCTCTTCAGCTAGTCTCTTGGTCCAGACGAGCATGTCCTTGGCCCGGACGAGCGCGGAATCTTGCCTCATCGCGTCCGTGAAATCTCGCGATTAATGCTCCGCGTGGCGCCGCGATTCGCTCCTCGGCAGCGCGCGTTTCCTTTACCGCCTCGCGAATTTCCGCACTCGAAGCGCGCTGATGCACCTGCGCGTTTCAGATCCGCTGGACTTTCGCACTTGAGGAACTGCCTGCCTGGTAATGATTCACGCGCGCACGCCGAACTTGCAACGGAAAGGGACACGATGGAGAGGTCATGAGCATAAGTTTCCTCCGCAAACTTTCTTCGCAAACGTTGAGTACGATGAATCGAGGATGATAGATGCGACATAAACGCCCGCGCGGAGCAGGAAGTCACGCACGACAGGAACGGAAATGTGTCCCCGCAGGTTGCGTTACCGAACCCTCCCTCGTCGATCCCCGCGATTCTTATCGCCTGCGGGAGGAAGGGAACTTTGCGCGAATCTCTCAGCGAATCTCAGCGAATCCGAAACCCGATCCGCGGGCTTCCCGTTCGCGCGTACAAATAAACGCGCGTCGTCGTTACGTAACAATCGCGCGCGCGCGCGGCGGATAATCGCGGGGATAAATTTAACTCGCGCGGCGGAATCGCTCGATGGAATATTGCAATCGGCAGCGCGGCGCGCGGGCCGGCGGTATTATCCGCGTAAATTACATTAAACGCTATTCCCCCGATAAGTTCGCGCGAGCCCGGAGACGCGCTGCAAACGCGCGCGCGGCGGGGTGGCGGGAATTTTGTTCCGGCAAAGTGGTCGGACGTTTGTCCCGAAATTGTCTGCATTTGCGGACCACGGGCACGTCCACGGTCAACCGGCAACAGTTGACCAACTTTCGCTGGCCGTTTCGCGCCGCGACGAGAGCTCGCCGCGTCAGCAGCAGAAGCGGTGCGCGCCGACTTTTCGAGCGTGGAGAACGCTCGCGGGGCTAATCCGCCGCGCTGCGCTCAGCGGTCCTGAAAATTATTCATGCTCGGGACCCGGCAAACACGATGTAAAACGGCTCTGGATGATAAATTATTAACGCTGTCGCGATTCCGGCGCGACGTGACGACCAACGGATATGAGACGTTTATTATGTGAGCGAGAGAGAGAGAGAGAGAGAGAGAGAGAGAGAAAAGTTTCGAAAATCTCGTTAGAATGAATACGGACGCGTCGCCTGTACCTCGCACCAGCTACACTCGGGTCGAGCTCATTACGGAAAAAAGAAAGGTCGAAAAACGCGTCTCGCGCGCGCGCGCGCGCGCCGCCATTTGCATTTCGCGGGCTTTGAAAGCGCGGCATTATCGGCGCGCTCGATTGATACCTCGTGGCTCGCAGCTCGAGGAAGCACGGGGGCGTTGGACTTGTAATTAACAGCGATTGGAATTAATAACGCGATCGTGGCGGAATCACGGAGGAATACGGGGCGTCGCGGCCCGTTAAAGCGCGATCGAAGTGTCATTAAGCGTTCAATTAAAAGAGAGATAATTGCCGCCGATGCACCACCGGCAAAGAATTCCCAAGTCGAGCGGAGGATTGCCCGAAATGGACTTTCTCTCCTCGCATTCCGCCGGATACCTATGTTGATCTCCTTTCAATGCGGCGCGCTTAATTGAATTTCGCTTGTCCAATCAGACATTCAAATTTGAAACTGCTCTCTCTCTCTCTCTCTCTCTCTCTCTCTCTCTCTCTCGCTCATTCAGACTCACGCACTCATTCACTCTCCGTCTCTCCTGGACCGAAGCGCCGTTCGGCGCGCGCGCTACGGTCAGTAACTCTTTTCATCCCGTGACGGTTTGATTTTAATTGAATGCCGGCAGTCGCATGAAATATCGCTCGACGGGACGACGACGCCGCGGCGACTATCGATTTTCCCCCGATTAATTCCTAAAAGTGGCACCTGCCTCCACGTGCGGCGGCGGCGGTGGCGCTCATCGCCCTCCACCCCCCTCCGGCCCGTCCTCCCCGTCCTCCGGTATATAGTTTAGGCCGAGCTATTGCTCATTCATTTCCAAATCAAAGGGACCGAGCTAAATGAGAATCGAATGTGTTTCCCGCTAAAGTTCCGGATGAGTTAGCCGCGCTCCGCTAGAACGCCGTTCAATTGAAAGCCCGCGAAAACTGCCGTGACGTCGGAAAGAAGTAATCCGGGTGCGCGCGACTTGTTTGCGGAACTTTTGGGCGACTCGATGAAAAATTCTCAATCACGTCGCAAACGATCGGCCCGCCCGCGCGTTGTCATTATGGAGATTGAATGATACGGGAGAGAGAAAGAGAGAGAGAGAGAGAGAGAGAGAGAGAGAGAGAGAGAGAGAGAGAGAGAGAGTATAGCCGGGAGCGTTCGCGCGCGAATTATTAAGTAATAACGTCGCGAAAATCCGCGTAAGACACGATCCCGGCGATCTAATGGAAGCGAGCGATTCGGGGCGCGGAATTCGAGGGAAGTGAAACTTCGTAAAGCTTTCCCCCATAATCCACCGATCTCGCCTGACGCGAACCATGGGAATCTTCCGATGAGGCTAATTTCCCCGAGGAAATTCCCGGGGATTGGGAAAATCAGTGGCTCAATCGATTCGGCGCACTTCACTGGAGAGAAATTATTCATCCTCGATAAAGAGAGCAGTCACCTAGAGCGCGGCCCCGGGATAGACGGCACCTGTGGAATGAGAATCGTAGATTCGCCTCTGACGCCTCTGCTCTCCCTCCCCTTGCCGCCATCTCGCGACGCGAAAGATCGCGCTGGCCTTTTAGGCCACGACCGCCGACGTTCGTTACGTAACGCGCCGCGGGAATGCATCTCGGCCCCGCGAAATCGTGTGCGTCCGATACGATCGCATCTAGTCAACCCGGATCCGCTGTGGATTCCTGCGTGCACGTTGAACACAAGCTCGAAGAGGTTGAAAAACAGAAATATCATGGTTACCTGGCTCACTTCATCATGGCTAATCGCATTAACGAGCTGAGCTTGATCGGCACGACTGAGCGATACTTTGCGTTTGGACGATGGTATCTAATGGATTAATACGCGGGTTGATAATCTCATTCGAGCAAAGTGGGAATCGCGGTCAGCTCTGGCAACGGGATAAGCGCACTCGTAAACCGCGACTTGTTTGTCCGACTGCTTAGCAAGGAAAATTAAGAGGCCGGCTCTCGCCGGCATGGTCGGCAAGCCGGAAGTAAGAGCACTTTGGCCTTTGTCGCGCGCACGGTCCACAGTTTTGACGAGGGCCTTAAATTCGCCCTTGTCTCTCCCTCTCGCTCCCTTCCCTCGTCTTTTTTTTCTCCCCTCTCCGCTCTCTCCGCTCTCCCGGCACTCTGGCTCTCTCCCTCATGAAGGTGAAGAGGAAATGCCGCCGCCGCCGCCGTCTCTCACGCCCGGCGTCGAAAAAGCAATTTCTCTCTCGGCGCTTTTGTCGAGCTGCTCGTTAAACGAGAGGCTTACGTTTCGTCAACGGAAGCCGGCGATGCGCCCCGCTCTGTCGGCAAATTGCGATTTGCCTGTTCGAGGGGGATGAGATTGATCGCGCGTACACGATCCGCGACAACGACAAAGCGACACCGACGGTGGTCAAGTATCGCGCGCCCACCGGCGCTTCGCGACCTTTTATTCGTAATTACGTTCATTAGCGCGTTCCTCGACCGATAACGAGCCGTGGCAGTAAACGCAACGAGCCGTGGAAACGCGGTCGGCATTAATTACCTACGGTTTACCGTCGGTCTCGACCAATAAGTCGCATCCCCCGTGCGATCAGTCGATCTCGCTCGCCGCGTCGCTCGAGTGGCCGACGCTGTTGCGACCTTTCCTCAATTTGTCTAATTATCGCTTCGTTACGCGGCGCGAAAGAGGAACACCCTCGGCGAGAGGGGTACCAAGCGATAATCAAGCGAACCAAGCTTGGTGTACAAATTGCAACGGGCGTTCCGCTCTAATAAATTCCCCGCGGATTCCCTGTTATTCCCCGAGTTATCGATATCGCCTGTCGACAGCGATATTTATATAACGGTTCTGAGAAATCAAAAATTTCAGATTTATCTTTAGGATATTACCAGGAACGATTCAAATGGAATTTATCGCTCATCATTAAGTGGCGAACTGCTGATGGGAAAATTAATGAAACATCGGTCTTTGGAGATCGGTCTTTTGTCAGCCAATAGCCGTCGTTGTGCACTGAATTTCCCCACTTGGATATATTCGATAATCCCCTATCGGCGGCTATCCCCGATACGGATATAACAGTAGTTTTATGAACGCAGCAGTTGTACGGATTTCTTTTATTCTTCTCGCGCGTCTCATAAAAAAAGGAAAAAAAAAACACGGTTCGCGGCGTTCAGGTTTGAAAGATCCGGTTTGAGATAATAAAAAGACGACGGAATCGCTCTGATGACGGTAACGTCGCCGGTTCCGATTTAAATTTTTATCGCCCCTTTCCCTTTCGATCGGCTCTATCTGTCTCTCTGCTCTCTCGACCATTCCATCGCGATTTCTCCGTCTTCCTCAAAGTTGGCGCGTAGGTGCAGTTAAGATTTATAGTCGGGCGATCTCGTTACAAGGGCAAATTTGCATGATAAAATCCTGCGCGGCACTTTGACCAGCGAAACGCAGCTGCCGTTGAGATCATGTTCGATGATTCCGTTTGGCATTTTCGCCGAGTAACGCGAGTCGGTAATACGCCTATCTCTAATCGTCCGCATCAACGTTTCACCTTTGCGAAAAGAAGAGTCGCATCGGTCACTCGATCCAGCGCACGTGCACGGACGTACGAAGCATGCAGTTGCTCATTAGTCGCAAAATATTCACGACCATCATCAAAGAGCCCGAGACGCCACAAAAGTCGCGTCAAATCATCACGAGCGCGAGTGCTTGCAATTTCCTCCTCCCTTCGCGATCTTCCTTTCGCAAAGAGAGCAGAGGGAGAGAGGGAAGAGGGAGAGAGAGAGAGAGAGAGAGAGAGTGAGAGAGAGGGAAAAAAGAAGGCGCGAGTGCGCGCAGCGGTCCGCAAATAAAATCTTGCGTAATCCCGCGTCCCTTTCATCCGTGACAAAATAAAATCCCGCCCATGCGCGGTTCCTCACACGAACGGCCGTTGCCATCGCACGTGCACGCAGAATGATGCGTCTTTTCAGGGCGTGATCGGATCCGGATTTAAATTGTAAATCCGAGGGAACGCATAACAGGATGAAACGCGGAACGTGTCGCGAAACATGAGCGTACGTCGCGCGAGGATGAGGATGCAACGGGATTCCCCGAGGAGGAATGCATTCGCGCCGTCCGATAAATCGTCGTCGTCTCTCCTTATCGCGAATCTCGCTTATTCGTTTATGCCGCGTTTGGGAGGCGCGCGGGCAGACAAAGGGCGATGAAAGAGGGATTATTCGCGATCGTTGTTCGATTATTAGCGAAACGATCAACGATGTCGCGCGTTCGCCCGACCAGCTAATCGACGGACCATCTGGACGTCTCGCACATGTCGATGCGTCGGAATCGTTCGGGATTGTCGCTCTTCGACGTCCGTCTCCCGCTTCGTCAGCGTCGAGCGGTAAGCTCGACCGCTTCTGCTCTTCTGAGAACGTTCGCTCGACATCCGCTCATTAGGATCGCCATTAGCGTTCTGTCCCGTTTACCTCTAATTTGACGTAAAGATAAATGATACGCGCGCAGTTACGGTGACAAAGGATAGATAATTAACCAGTTTCCGTAATTCGCGTTTTTTAACGCGCCGCGTACCATTGAATCACGCTGTTGCGTGAAAAAGCATCTGGCCTGAGAACGACGTGCTTCGTGAGGATGCTCCGCTCCCCGCTCCGCTGGGCGAAACGTTATTATCCTCTAAAACCCGCGTCTTTATATTACGTCTGGTTGCGCGACCGGCGACGCTGTTCCCGATTGAGCAAGAAACGTCATTAACTTTTTCCGCGACGTGCGCGTATCCGCGCGCGGATACTTTGTCAAATCCCCTCGCCGCGCAACGGAATCGCGGACTTTCCATCATATCCATTTCACGGCATCGCGTCCCTACGAGACGCGCGCGATGAGAGTTCTCGCGGGCGACTTTCGACCCCTCCGATGATATTTGCTCGTCGGCTTTGCGGGACTTTGCCGCATGTCGTTCACCGAAAGCGACGAATCCCCGCCGTTCTCCGGAGCGCCTCGAAGCTCCTGCGATTTATATCGACCGCCAATTTCAATTCCGCGCCGAAGTAAAACGTGAGAATTATGACATTATCGGGGATATGCCGTGGATGGCCTCGCTTATGCGGCGTAAATAAACGCTCCTCGCACGAGGAGCATGAATCAACGTTATTCCGCCTCCAGTGCTTCGACTGCTTCTGCTCAAGATCACCGTCGAACACTCATCCTCGATGTCTTTAAGAGCCCGAGCGCTCTCGAGCATCTTAAGGCCGGATGACGTTGAAAATGTTAGCCAGCTACCGGCACGCAGGAATCTGCGTATCGGGCAAGGATTTCGATTCCCAATGAACACGCACCGCCGAAACGTAATTGCCGGTGAGATCGACGTGAGATCGTACGCGGGCTCTCAGCAGGAACGTGTAATAATTCTACTCGTGTCATGGTGTGCGATAAACGCGGCAATATCGTATCGGATTCCGATTAGAGTGCATTTTGTTATTGCGAGCGTTCATTAAGCGAAGCAAGTTAACCGATCACACGCTATGAATCATGCGAGCGAGCGAGCGAGAGAGAGAGAGAGAGAGAGAGGAGAGGAGGGATGCTCTACATGCCGCTATATCTTATTTCACCGAATTGCGCAGTGTGACATAAGTAACAACGCGCAACGATAATAACGCGATCAATAAAGCGTAAAACAATCGCATCCTTGATTCGATGAACCTGGCTTACCGCCACGAGCGTAATCCCTGATTATACGCGATAAAACAATGCAAAACCCATATTGCTCCGATTATAACAGCAATTAATGGTTATTAACATAGACGCCTCGTTTAATGTATTCGGCGGCGCGTTTGAAAACGACGCGTTTAATGAGAAGTCAATATTCAGATCGCGCAGGGCAGCAATATCAAGCAGACCGAAATTTAATTTCGCTAATAATGGAGAGCTCTCTCTCCCTCTCTCTTGTTATGAAATATAAGCGGCAGCAAACTGCATGCGAAATGTCGACAAAAATGTTTAAAAGCACGACAATTAACATACGTACAAACAGACGTAAGACTCGAGAGAGAGAGAGAGAGAGAGAGAGAGAGAGAGAGAGAGAGAGAGAGAGAGAGAGAGAGAGAGAGAGAGAGAGAGAGAGAGAGACGTCTACATTTCCATCTCGGGAAGGTCTTACAAGTGGTTTCTGTGAATCGACTGCGCGTCGACCAAGAGCCGCCCGATACGAGATCAGTCGATATTTTCCGGCCGCAGAACCCTCGTGCGGGTTATCGCCGGCGAGAAAAAGGCGGGGGAGAAGCAAGACCTCACAACGTCGCTTTGTTCGCGTCTCTCGAGTATGAACGAAACAATACCGGTAGTGTGTTCGATGCGAAAGTTCCACGATTCCCGCTTCAACACGGCGCCCCGACCCTTCCGACTGAATCCTCTTTCACTCGGGCGACTTTGCTAACGAAGAACAGAAACTCTGGAACTCTCGTGAGCGCGACAGGGTGCCGGCCACGAGTGTGTGCGCCAGTGTGAGCGCACGTGCATGTGTCACGCGTGGCGAGATGAATGAAGTCATTTTAGCAACGAGCATGCCGGACGAAGATGCTATTGGAAGCAAACGGAGAGAGAAGAGAGAGAGAGAGAGAGAGAGAGAGAGAGAGAGAGAGAGAGAGAGACGCTGCGACGCTGCAGATATCAAAAGGACACGTTATGGCGCGGAAGTGGCGATTACAACTGCGAGTTGTTCACTTGCGCGCGGCGAGATAACGAAAGAACACTGCCCTTCGTAGCGTCGCGCCGCGTCTCCAACTCGCGAAATAACGACGCGGCGAAATCCGCCGAAACGACGAGCGCTCGATGACGGGGGAGAGAGCTGGAGGGGGTGGTACCTACCCAATGTAGGAGTACTTAGCGTTACGAATGGCGCGTTAAATTTGCAGCGGCCGCTATCGTCTGCAAAAGCGTGTGGACACTGCATAAATGGCGCGAGCGCCGTCGATCGTTTGATGCCTTTTATAAACGCCCGGCGCGAAATCGCGCGAACGACGGATTGTTAATTGCGCAGCGCCGGGGCACTTTCACGCGAGCGCGCACGTATTCCGACGAATCGCGAGAACAATCGTGGCTTGTTAATGCAACCGACACAGCGATAATGAAGTATTATAACGACACTCCACGTGTACTCAACGCTAACAAAAAGCCTCTCCTCCTCCTCCTCCTCCTCCTTGCCCTCCCCGCTCCTATCCCCCTTCGCCGGGAGAGAGCGTTCCCTCGCGCTATTCGCGATGCCGCCGACGTTCACCGCTCCGGCGGCCTTTCGAAACGCCCGAGTACGGCAACGTAATCGCGTTACGCATTGTGATTAACACTTTCTGGATAATGGTCCATCCTACGAGACAGAGATAATTTACGGATGATAATTTACTTAGTGCCCAAGTTAGTGCCAAGTGACCTTAAAGCACTTAGTCCTTAAACGAGGGAATATGGCCGGAAAGCAAGCTGCAAATATACGTTACGGCGCAATGGATTCTACGTTAAAACGCCAACTATCCCAAGTTTCACAGGTAAACGTGTAACGGATCTCTGCGTGCGCTTTGGATCTCTGCAAAGCTGCAGTCCCGCCGATACTTTCTCAACAGTGCGATTCCGTAAATGTCCCGAGATTGATAACAATCTTGTCCTTGACGCGTGTCTTCCAAACGATCGTTTCTCTCACGAATGTGTCTTTCCAAATTGTTACCTTCTGTCTTTCCCCCCCCTCTCTCTCTCTCTCTCTCTCTCTCTCTCTCTCTCTCTCTCTCTCTCTCTCTCTCTCTTGTCGCATAGGTACACGTGTAATTTAATTTGCTGATGCGTCTTCGTCCGCAATTTGGCAGCTGCGGAACACGATCTTACGGAGCGGTCTAGTAATTAGCGATCGTTTGACGAAACGCTGATAAAGATGAGTATCGCGATAACGACGACGACGACGACGACGACGACGACGACGACGACATGACACAAACAGGACGATCATGACAGCAATAATGACGATGCGGGAACGCGGAGATCGTCGAGCAATATAATCACACGGCGCGCTGCAGGAAGGCTGGGAGAAGGGAAGCAGAGTCCGCGAGGGTAAGAGGAAGGATAGCCGCGATTACACGGTAGATGATAAAAGAAATCGAGCGAATCGTATTGCGGATCGCTTAAAAGCTCGTTTATGCAAAATTAATGGTAATATCCGGGGAAAGCCGGCGAACGTATCTGGTAGCGGCATTTTTCGCTTAATCGCCCGACCTGATCGCGAGATTGCGTCTCTTCGTGACACGGGAACCTCTTTGGATTTACGGTGATTCCTCGGCGTTTGGCGATCAGCTGAGATCACCACACGGAGAAGCATTCGCGTGTTATTCTCCCGGAGCGCGAGCGAATCCTTTATTAAAATCGTTATCATTAAAATCTCCGACTGTCGTAATTGACAATTAACGTTCTCGCGGATTCACCGCGAGGAAAATTCCGAACGACGGAAAAATCTGGCGCGAGTGCGAATAAGAGTTCATAAGAGGCGACAAAGCGACATTTGCAAATGCGGCAATGCAATGCGCCTGTCGGAAATACGGCAGGAGCGCGATACTCGTAGGGAGACTAAAAAAATGGCGCGCTCGCGGCTCGCAGTTAGCGCACGTACAATCGGGAGAAAGTTAGAGAGGCGAGGAAAAAAAAACCGCATTCGACGGGGATCGACGGTCCCGTTGTGCACGCCGCATAATGACTCGATTGTAAATCCATGCCCGTGCGTTGCATCATTCATGCGGCCCGAGGGCGAGAGAACGCCATATTTGGCCCCGTCTCATCCGAACCTCTCTCCGCAGGGAGGGCTATTTGTTCATTAATCTTATAACGCAACTTCCCCTCCGCCCCGTTGGGTTGCGAGCGCATGAATTACCAATGATGCAGGCTCCAGCAAGCGCTGCTGCGCTGCCCTTATCTCTCCCTCTCTCTCTCTCTCTCTCTCTCTCGCGCGCGCGCGCGCGCGAGTGCGCGCACGACGAGGAGGATAGAACAATATCCGCTTTGTAGAGGGGCGTTTCGCCGCTCTACATGGCAGTATGGCGAAAAATCACGTGAAAAATCAATGCAAAAGCAATTACGGAGCGCCCCGAGAAACACTACGGCATTATTTTTCGACAATAGATTCTTTGACGAGTGCTGCCTCTTTTGCAAACGTTTAAATTTTCAATATCTCGGTAATTAAGCCCCGAATTACATTTCCCCCATATTAAAATACGAATGCGCCCGCTGTTAAAAGGGAAAGGCAGTTTGCATTATGTATTTATGCTCCGAGCATCGAAATGTTTTCCTAATCGTCTCGAAGGCCCGTCTCGAAATTACTGTTCAAGAAAGCAACACGGTTCTGGATTCTTCTAAAGCAGCGCATTGTTGAAAAAACGATAGCCAGAGGCTCTAGGCCGTTGCGCGTGGACGACAATGCGACAACGTGAATGGCGAATGACAGGTAGTTAACAATACAAATAGGTGACAAAGAGAACATTGTTTGATATCTTCTGTTTGCTGAGACAGCGGTGGCCAATTAGGGAAACACATGTTGCTCGATGACGTAAACGAACATTCTGCGCGGCAGCACGCGACATTTCATTGTTACGTTAGCCGAATGTAATGAAATGAATACGCGATAGCAGGCAGATCGTTTCCGAAACAGCGGAAACGACCGATTTTATTAGCGCCTCTGGTCATTATCCTCCTATAATATCTGACGTTTGTTACGTTAGAATCATAAAGATGTAAGATAAAACACATGCACATCGAGACACACATTACAAGTAAGAGTAACTTTAAACGCGGATTTGATACGCGAATGAGACAAATCGACAGATCGATCAGTAATGGAAAATGTCGCGGAGACGATTTTCATAATTGCTTGCTTCTCGAAATTTTCTTCGGTTACGACACAGGCAGATTATCGGCGAGCGATTAACAAAATCGCTGAATTTTACAGGCGTATTAGTTATATAGCTATCTCAGCTTGTACTTTGCCCCGATTTATTATACGTCGCGCACGCCGTTTCGACACACTTTAACATAATTACTACCGTCGAGCATCAATGTATGGCAACTGTCTACTGATGAAAGTAGAACATATGACCTCAGATATCACGCAATCTTGTGGCATATTTGGGAGGCACGGTGTTCCGAAGGCTTGCTCAACGGAGAATAGAACGCGCGAGTCGTCGTGTGGATTTAGGGATAACGACCTGGCACGGACATCCCCTGCCCTGCAGTACGAGATCGTAAAAAGCCGAATCGAATTCGAATTCGATTTACACGTAACGTGTAAATGAGATTTCCCCGAGGGACGATTTAAAGAAGCGTAAAACAATAGACGGCTAATTCGCGATGCAAATATAGATTGCCTCCTCTCACGACACATCGCGGCAAGCTAAACATTATGTAAAGCGATGTAACGAGACAAACAACGTCTTGCGAGACGCAACGCGTATCTTCTTTTTTTAGCCCGTTGTGTTATCTGCACGCGACAGGTTACAAAAGTTCCTCTTTACGTCGTACGCGCGACAGTAGTAAATTAAAACACGCGCGTTTTCTCTCTTACGACGTAGACGAGCTGATAAATCCGTTGTTAAAAGCGACCGCCAAGTTCGTATTTTTACAGGCGCGCAAACGGCGACCTATTTTTCCCACAAGAGAAAGCCAGCCGGCATCGTTCATCGAAAATGCTCGCGGAATGACCAGAGTCGAGTCTCCGGAATTAACTCGGAGTTTAAAAATCGCCGTCACCGGCGATTTGTCCGACGAAACGTACACTCGGCGAGTGTTCATACGCATGTAAATCGGACCTGTTGAAATATCGCATACACTGGACGCAATTAGTACGGGAGAACCGAGCGACTCGATAAACACGAGCCTCGCTGCGAGTGTAAGAATGTCGGGCGATCACCTGTTCAAAATGTCCGTTTTGAACGCCGTATCGATTCTAAGCAATCGACAGCAATCGACAGCTTTTCCCCTACGTCGTTATAGAAACGACGAGGAACGGCGTTGCGATGCGCCGAGGAGGCAATAATGCAAATATTTAATTAGTTATGTCTGTACACGCGTTAATCTGCATGTACAATTATCATGAGGCATCATTATCCTCCGCTACCAAGGGGCTAATTAATATCGCGTCGTGCAAGCTCGATAAAAAGCCATTTCGAAGCAAACACGTGGCAGACAAGTGGCGACAAGAAGCTTGACTCGTGACAACTGACAACTGGCGCATGTGTTCTAGATGACGTCTCTAATCTAGAGATATGCGCGATGAAGCGAGAGACGGGGAAAACATCGGCTGTGACTATGAGTATTACCTACGAGTTTCTACATTTCCACCGTTAAAGAAAATCGCGGAACAGGAGCTCCGATGGCAAAAAGGGCAACACGTCGGCAGTAGCGGTCGGTCGATTCGTCGGTCGACAAAATCGCGCAGATCCCGCGATCGCAGAGACAATTTCGAACAGCGGATCATCCACTTCTGTCGAGACTGTTACGAGAATCATCCCGAGAAAATACGATCGCGATCTTACGACTATCGACTCTCCTCTCTCCTCTGATCATCTGTCAATCTCTTCTCGTATCGGTGTCATTCGATGATCACGCGTCGTCAGTGATACACGTGCCGCACACGCGCGCGGAGCAAATTTCAATTTTAAGGCGCCATCTTCGCAGCACGTGGTTTCGCCCTCCCTCCCTCCCTCCCTCGCCACTTATCGCGCTCCGCGTATCGCGCGACAGCGCGAAATTTCTATCTCACGGGAAAACGAGGAGCGGCGAGCTGAGAGCGGCCGCCGGTACGGTCCGTGCGCGTACGCACGTGCGTCTGGCTCGCGCGCAGGTTGCGCGCGGCACATTTCGTCGCGAGACTTCGCCGGAGGAACGAGAACACAATGAGAAGTGTGCCGAGCGTAACAAGGGCCCCTCTCACAATGGCGTAACGCGAAACGGCGTACGCGTCGGGCCGCGAAGTGCATTATGCCCTCGGTAGGGCGGAAGGGAGGGAGGGAGGGAGGAGGGGGGGGGGGGGGGGAGCGAAAGGGAAGGAGGGACAAGACGCGGCTGGTGGTGCACGAGCAAGTGGAGCGAGCGTGCGCGACACAACGGTGGCGCGAGGCGAGGGGGGCCTCCGTCTTTCAACGGCGCTCCGCACTAGCACGCACGCATGCACGCATGCACGCACGCACGCATCCGCGCGTAAGCGGAGCCAGCAGCGATAGCTGCACGCGCGCGCACGCGCGCGAGTCCATTCATGAAATTTATCGAGGTAATCGTTCGGTTACGCCGCAACGAGAGCGGCCAGCAACAATGGCCGCGTCGCGGCGCCTGCACGCGATAAGAGAGGGTGATGTCACGCGCGACCCCCGAGCACGATGATTCTCCCCCGGCCGCCTCCTCCTCCTCCTCCTCCTCCTCCTCCTCTCTCTCCCTCCAGGGAGAAACGTTCTATCCGACACTTGACGATCTTTCCAGAGACAGCTTCTTTCGGCGAACGCATCTCCCAACTATGCCCGTGGAGGCACTTGCGGCCGATAGTTTGACAACGGCGAGTTGTCGAGTTTCGTCGTTTACGACTGAGTAGTCAGTCAGTCTCAGTATGAGATGACGCTGTTTGACAACAATCGAAGGACCGTCGTTGTTACGGATTCGGATAGACGATTGTCCTCTGATAAGATTCTCGAACGTTCTCGATACGGAGGACGAGCTCCTGGGTACGAGCACGTAAATATAAACATCAGCCGAAGACTAAGGCCCAGAAATGTTGTTTGTTTTTTTGTAGTGCGGCAAGAAACGGGTGCATAGTTTACTTGGGACACAAAGCGTACCAAGAGAGTCAGCGTCTTGCGAGATATCCGATGCAACGGTCACTTTTGTTAGAGCAGCGATCAAAAATATTATAACTGTTCATTTGATTTCATTAAACAAGATAAAAAGGTAGATAGTTATCTATGACTCTTATCTTTACTCGTGACGCTATCACAGAATCGGCAGAAATAAATATTTAAACAGTGTGGAGCGAATTTCTATCCAAGGCGCTCCAACAGTCGTGTCTCTCGTTATCGCGCATAAGCGACCGCACGAAATGCAACGCGAGCAACGCGGAACGTACCGCCGCTGGATTCGCTGGTAACGAAAACGATATCCGGAAAATTGAAAAATCGATACCGTGATGAGTAAACAGGTTCATCGACGCGTATCGATCGAAGAGGTAATCGGTTTGACGCGCTCCCGTGCTCTCGATCGAATTGATCGTGGCGCTTGCATGCCCTAGCCAGAATATATTCAAACTTTGACGACAACTTTGCTCGTGCTATCCTCGCGTTATCTCAAGATAAAGCCAATGACAGCCAAGGGAAAGGGTATGGAAAGTGTGACAAGTGTGAGGCTTCGAATTTACGAAAACCGTATTGAATCCGACGCGCGATATATCTCGCCGCGCGCGGTTCCGCGCGAACAGCCCAATCGATCGTGCGCATCGCCGAGCCAACTTCCGAAATCCAAAATGGTTCGCTCGGAATATAAAAAAGCGGGAACAGCTAGCCGACGAATAATACACACGGCCGAAAACAAAACGGCCGCTGACAATCCGTCATGCCGCAACAATGATCCCGCGCGTGACAGTCCCCGCATCCGGCAGCGGTCAAATTCGACGAAAAGCCGGGAGGGCGGCAGCGAAAAGAGGGAAAGAGAGGAAGGGAGAGGGTGAGGGAAACCGGATTATCCCACGGACGATCTACTGGATTTCGCAAACATCCATAGGCCTTATCCGTTATTCGCAGCGAACACTCGTCGAACAACGCTCGGCGAACCGGTAAAACGCGCGGGACCGCCGAGCGACGCGATCCCGCGACACGGAGCCATTCCGAGCGCGAATGTGCGAGCCGCGACAAAAGAATGGGGAGGGCCGTTCAAAGGGAAAAAAGGAAAAAGGAAAACAATACGCGAGTATTCGAAGAATCGGTCGATTCGCGGATGATCGAACGACGGCGGCGGCGGCGGCGGCGGCGGCGGCGGGGGGGGGGGGGGGGGAAGAGCGGGCCGCCGTTCCCGTTCCAATTGAATGTTTCGCGCGTGTCGGACTCGCTGGCGTTGGCGATCGCACGGCTCGATCACGAGGATATCGAGTGGGTGGAACAGCACGAGGAAGCGACGTCGAGCGAACGTTCCGATGAATAAACCGCGTATGAACACGCCGATTGCGGAGAGCGCGTATACGCAACGCGCTTTCGCGCAATGCACACGGAGCGGAGGTAGCGTGGCGGCTCGCCGCAACGAGCGAGGGTTGCGCGCGGACACGCGCGCGCGATAGCCGGGCATTGTAGAGGAGAGTTCAATGCGCCTCGGCGACTACGGCGGAAGTGGAAGAGGCCCGGGAGGGAGGATACCGGAGGARGGRGGRRGGRGGGGRGGGGGGGGGRGGGTTATAACGGAGGGGACGGCGGGCAACGGTGAATGCAACGATGCACAGCGCATGAATATGGACGATAAACGGGACACAGAGTGTCGCGCGAAAGAGACTGGAAACAATCCCGCGCGGCGGAACCGCGCGTAGCTTTGTGCCGCGCGTAGCTTGCTTCGCGGGCTCGTCAAAGGGTTAGCGAAGAAGGGAAGAAGGGAGGAAGGGAAAAGGAAGAATGGGAGACGGCGCGCCGCGGATAGCCGCGGATCGACGATCCGGTCCATCGCTCGGTCCGTCGCTCGGCATAATCGATAGCCGGTGCATTTATGCAGATGCATAGACCGTTTCCGGCTGTCGGACAGATGTGCGCCGCTCCGGCGCACACCGCGACCCAAATACCCCGACACCGATATTCTAATCTTCGTTCCCTCCCATCCCTCCCACCCCACCCCCTCCCCTCCTCCTCTTCCTTTCTCCCCGCGGGCGCGCGGCCGCGCGATTTATAATTACGCCTTCTATGCGAATGACAGGATAAAAACTAGCGGCCGCCTTATCGGCCAGGTTATCGCCATTTATACCCGCGTCGCGGCTGCCTGGCCGCGATCTTTTATAGCTCGCGTTGCGCTCGCCGGTCTCGGCTCCCGCGTGATTCAGCGGCTATAAAGTTATACGATCGTTCGCATTATGATATCGTTATCGCGTCGCAACTCTTAAATACCACCAATCCGATCGGGGCATCAGCCCGAGCGCGGAGATTCAGCTTTCTCCGTTCGCTGGAACCCAGCAAACTCGCAATCGAACAAAGAGACTTCTCCCCCTCCCCCTCCCCCTCCCCTCTTCGGGAGTCGGTGAGCGTCGTCGGTTAGGTTTGCTAATCGCGCGCGTTGTGCACTTATCGTAGAGAGACGTGATCGACAACGCGCGAGACACGCCGCATTCGCTCCGTCTCGTCTTCGATTATCGTAAAACGCTCGCTCCGCCTCCGTCATTACGTAACTCGGGCTGCGTCCCGTTCCCTACACGTACTCTGCTTTTACTGCTCTGATGTTATCTCGATGCCAAGGGCCTACTTTATAACTTCCTCCTTCGTCCCCCCGTGCCTGTCGCAGGGACACGTCAGGTGCACGGAGAGAGATAGATAGTGCTACAAGTGCGGCCAGACGAGGGCTGGCCCTTCCCGCCGACGCGTCGTTCCTCGTCGTCCCGTCGATACCGCGATATTTTCCGTCTCTTATTTTCGTTCTGTATCTACAACCCAACAGGGTTCACCACCCCTCCCCGCCACCCCCGCCAGCATCCCCGCCAGCGGGGTCCTCGGATATTACTCGGGCGCGTTGCATCTGCGGAGAGCGCGCACGCGGAGGCGTCGGAGTCGCGTTATATACGATTACGCGAGAGAGCACGACAAGCCGTAACGCGAAGGACAGAAAGTCGATACTCCGGGAGAAGGATACGCGTCTCGGCGGCCCGTCCTCTCGTGGATCGACCGATATATCGACGCTCTCGCGCCAGTCGCGCCGGGGAGCGTCGACCCAAGTTCGCCGATCGCGTTGCTGCCTCGGGAGAGTTAATGGGCCAACCGCGATCGCTGCTACGCGAGCGAGATTAATTATCGGCTGCGAGAGGAGGAGAACGGGAACGGTAGCAGAGCAAGCACATTTCGGAGCCCCGGTGGTTTATAGAATTTTAGCCGTTACGCGTACCGGAGTACCGCTCGTAACGGCCCCGACGAAAAACGCGGAGCTCCAGCCTCCTCCAGGAGGAAAGAAATAACGCGCGCTCGTGAATCGAATCCCTCATTCCCTCATTGCGTCGTGGACCCGAAGCATTCGCGCTCGCGTTCTTTCCGAGTGCTTGACAAAGTCAACAGCAGCCACAAGAATAGCAGCTAATGAATTTTCATCGAGCATGAATAACGTTGCTGACTTATCCTGACGTACGGAGAGGCCGGGAGGCCTCGTTAAGCGCAAATTGTTATTGCCTTCCGTTTACGTATTCATGGCGACGTAGAAGAGGCGAGTAGGAGAGTCACCGCCAGTAGATAATACAGCCAGTTTTCCCAAACTTTCATTTCCAAATCAAACACACGGCTGTGCGTTACGATAAACAGCACTTGCATAAACTGCATCCTTGCAGCGATGGGAGAAGAACATGGGTTACCGGGACAATTTTAATATCGGGTGATTATCGGGAATTACAACGAACGTATGATGATACGTTCCAAGTGCGCCGATTGCTCGTAAATGCTCGACGAATGCAAATCCGGTAATTAGATTTGCTACCGATTGCTATACGCATTGCGAAACGGCGCGCATTTGTCGAGGGAATTTTTCTAATTCCGCAAGGGAAATGCAAAGTAAGTAGCTCGATCGCATTTAGCGATCACGCTGTTTACAGCGGTACGCGCTGATTAATAAGCAGCGTATCGAAAGACGCGATGCATATATGCGTTAGCGTTCAACGGCTCACAGCGGCGCAAGTGGATCTATGCTAATGAAGACAGTCGCAGGCAGTGCAGGCAGTTTATAAATTCGCTTTCGTCATTCTCCTATGGTAATTACGGCAATAATAGCAATGATGCGTATCGCTGACATTATATCCGAGAGGAAGGCGCATCTGAGAGGAACGCGCGCGGGACGACGTTGCTACGCTAAGAGCTACGCACCGTGGCGAGATGTCGTGCACGGTCAATGAACAATCATTAGATCAAAGAAATGATCGAGAAAAGCGGTCGTTTCCCTTCCCGCTTGGAGTGGACGTTCGACCAGTCAAATATCGCGTATCGCTGTTTCATCGTTAAACGTACAGCCGATATTTTTATTTTTCTCCCCTCCCTGCGATACTCTCTCTCTCTCTCAGGGTGCCGTTCGGTATCGGAGCGTGATGCGTAAATATCGTTTTTCCGCTTTCACGTCTCGTCCCATTTACACCGCGACTGCAGCGGTGCAGCGGCGCGCATGCAGGGCGCGATTCAACGCTGGAGGGGCGGGAGGGGAAGAAAAAAGAAAGGAAAGAAAGAAAACAAATGGGAAATGAAAGGCAAGTTGGCAAGTACGTGAGTCAGGGACATCCGATAGCTATCATCAGCAATGATGATCGGGTGATCGGCAATAGGACATTCATAGCCGGCAGCGCGGCGTGTTCCGCGCGCGACGTAACGTCCAAACAAACGGCGCATGAAAGATAGCTCGCAATCGTCGCGGTTACGATAACGTTTTCAACGTGACACCTGTGTCATCGATCAGCCACGCCGACTCGATTGTAACCGAATCGTTATCAGGCCCGGCGGCGGGCCCTACATTGGCGATCTCGCGCCGTCTTGCGCGAGGCGCGCGTTAAATAACGCGTTATTAACATTCCATTTGCATGCGTAGCGAGGCACGAGGACTAAATGACAAATGGCCACTTCATTAGTGTCATTGAACAGTGACTCCGGCCGCGGTATCGCAGCCTCGAGGTATGCACTCTCGTCACTCTCGTCGCTGAGAAGAGAAAAAAAGAAGAGATCACCAAACGGCTCCACGGCCGTTCCATTTTTCTTGCCTCGGCGCGGCCGTCCGCATAATCAATTCAGCCTTTAGCGGAATTAGCGACGAAAATAAGCGACATCCTCGAGCCCAGAGCCCGCGGAGTCGATCAATGAACGCTTTCTCCTCGACTCGGCTCCTTATTGCCGAGGGCTATTTTTGCGAGAGGAGCATAACGGCCGCGAGCATGCACGTCGTTGAGTACAATTGGCCGCATTGTCGTGGCGAGCACACGGGCCAGCCGACGTCAAGCTGGTGCATAACCGTGTCATCGATTAAGCCGTCTTTTAAAGGATCCCGGGAATTCTATAAATGTATCCACATGCGGGGAAATAAAAGGGGAACGACTACGCTAGCTGGCGCTAGCAGTGAGTGATCAGCTTGCGAGGGTGTGCGGGGACTCCTCGAAAGTATCAAGTCGCTATCAAATGACGGGACTCTGCACTTGATCACATCTACATGCGAATCATCTCGTGAGTATCCGTGCATAAATTGTCGCACGGATAGCAAACGGCACCGTTCAAAGATTCAAGCGTAAATTCTCTAGCACTATTTATTAAACTAATTAACTGAAGCCATTAAAGGGGAAACGTTACGACGCAACTGCTGCACGTGCAAGATTACGTAGCTGCGTTCAACAGTTGACTTTATAACGGGAAGCACATGCGGAGAACGCGATAACACTGCAGTTCGGATGACGCGAGCCGCAATGAACTCATCGGGATACGGGAGAGACATACAAGAATACAGGGGATAAAGTTACCAAAATTTGAAACAACTTTGCTTTCGGACGATGTTTGCAAAAACAGCAACGTGTGCACAAAACTTATAGAACGCAATGTCTTTAAAGAGGTAACGACGAACGATCCTTCGGGAGATTTACATGCTGGATCGCGCTTGCGACTAAACTGGACCGCCCTGGTCAAGGTCCTTGACTCGCTTTTATATGCTGTTGCAGTAGGCTGTTGGCAACCGTTCTTTGTCGAAAACGAAAGAAGCCGCGACGTATCATCATTGCTGAGATATCGATGGCTTTGTGCGCTTGTGCGATACTATTGGCGCTATTTGGCGCTCTCCCCTCAATCCAGAGTTACTCAATCCAGCTCAATCCAGGGTCAGAAGATAAGCCACCTCGTCGCATTTCAATATCTAACGATTCCGATTCAAAAAGCGGCGGCGCGCCGCTTAAAGACGCCGCCAAAGTTCGAACACGTGCAATGCCGTGCCGTGTCGCATCAGTCGAAATAGCCACGATCCGATGTGGCTAATTCATCCCGAAATGCGGATCCGATGATCCATAAAGTCCAAATCATTCAAAGTACGAATTCCAGTCTTCGCGAACGCGAACGATTCTTCAACATTACAAGCCGCGCCGTCGAGCGCGCCAGTGACCGATAACGTGCATCTGCGATTATGCAATTCCACGATGGTCGGCGGAATTCCACAATATCCTGCGGCATGAGAACGTGCTTCACGTTCGTTCTACGTTCCTCGTGATCGCGTGCATCGAATTAAATGCGCGGCGCATGTAAGAAGCCGCACGATCGAGCGTTGCGAAACATCGTGGACGACTTCGCCGCAGAACTTTACACGGTCTTCCCGCATGACGGGCATCTCCTCCCTCCCCTTCCCCCTCCCCCCTTCCCCGACTCGCTCGCTCGTGCCAAGCAAAGTTCCGAGGCTCCTGAGCGGCGAACGCCGCTCGGTACAATCGAGCATCGCGCGGGGAATCCCGCGAATCGCGAGTCAGAGGCCGCGAGCCGCGACTTATTTTCCAAGGTGATCGACCTGTCGATCATGCGGGATCAGATTATTCAACGCGGAATGACTCGACACGCGGCACGCGGCGTCCCGTTCCTCGATAAACGGAATTTATCGCGGCCCAGGTGCGACTCGCCATGGCTCGCCATCTCGGTGGATAATTTAGCTGGCTGATAGCACCGGGTAACGAGATTACGGTGCTGAGATCACGCCCGATCGGGGATCACGCCTGCTGGAAGGTGGGGTGTAACGTTAGCGTGCGTGACGGTCTCCCTCTCTCTCTCTCTCTCTCTCTCTCTCTCTCTCTCTCTCTCTCTCTCTCTCGCTCTCTCTTGTCAGCTGGAAATAAAAGACGCCTAACAGCGGCAGCCGACTTTTCAGTAAGCGCGAATAACCGTGTTCCCGCTGGCCGAGGATCCCTGGAACAGCGTTGTTATGCACGTTGTATTGCGCTGTTACATGCACGTATTGCGTGACAGCCGCAAATTGCAACAATATACACGGGTATCGGATGAGTGTAAACGAAACGGGGGGGAAAAGCCGGAAATTTCGCGTACGAACGCTCCCATGAAAATGTTCGATACGTGCGTGAAACGCGTATTCGGCGAATAACGATTCGTCCGAGCCGAATTTTCACGGTATTACGGCCACAAGGACTGGACCGGTCTCGCGTTTTCCGTGCTAATTAAAGTAGCATATAATTGAAAAAGTTCAGATAACGCACATACCGGGTCAAACATTCGTCCGTAATTCCATCGGTTTCACGTCAAGCGCCGTAATGCGAGAGAGAAAGGGGGGGAGAGGGAGAGAGAGAGAGAGAGAGAGAGAGAGAGAGAGAGAGAGAGAGAGAGAGAGAGAGAGAGAGAGAGAGAGAGAGAGAGAGTAAATCAAATTATTCGCGGCGCATTGTTCTGCCCGGGCAAAATGAAATGATAAATCGATCGTAAGACACGCACGTCCCGCGCCGGGATATTTATTACATATAAATTAAATTATCGCGTCGCGCGCGAGATACGAAAGTGCTCGCCGAAAACAGATTTCAACGCGCTCGCGCGACACGCGGATCATAAATAATCCCCAGGCGCGGCCGAAACTAATTTGAATCGATCCGGGAGATAACAGCGCCGGCTGGACGATTTAGGCGATTTCAGGGCCAAGTTGAAACCGCACGGGAAACGAGATAACAAAAATAGACGCCATCTGCCGCGCGCCATGATGCTCGGTGCTACCGAGCGAGCGCGGAGAAACGATGCGTCCACCATCTGTTTTTGCAGATGTCCCAGCGCGACCCCTCAGGTAGAGGCGAACATCCCCGCCGTGTTCCGTGCGGAAAGCCCGATCGCGGGACACCGAAATGACCGCGCCATCGGCGTGAAATAATAAATGACTTTATCCGGATAAATCCCGCTCGCGCGAGTCCGATTGCGCGGTCCAACGCGATGCAAATCCTCGCGCCGGGACCCTTTCAACCTTCCCCCGCGGTCCACTGTTTTATTTAGCTGTTCTTACTTTGCCGTTCCCTTATTTATGACCTATCGAAGTCGGCTTCCATGCCGCCCGACTCTGTGACCTTCCGCGTTTAAGAGGACTCCCGCGTGAAATATTGACGTCTTTTGTGTCTTTTGCGCCTAGACACAGGTGCCCTCAAAGATACATGCTCTGCAGGTGGACGAGCGGGAGTGACCGGGCGAGAAAGGGGGAACCGGGTCACCGAGCGAAAACGGCGGATTAACCTTTTGCCTATCACCCGACTCGACTTCGGTAAAAAGCACACGATGCCGCCGCGGCATCTCTAAATTTAAAATCTGGACCGCGAGATTAATCCACGGCGGCTACCAATAATAGCAAGAACCTCGTCGTCTCTCCGATCGAGGAGGTGGTTAGTCGTTGCTGATGCGACATGACATTTCAAGAGTGGCAACGTCGTCAGCTGACGGAATTATTTCCACGCCCGATCGGTCGGCCTCCTCTTCTTAACCCGGTCATCATGTTTCTTAACCTCGGCGATAAATGTGTACTCGGATACATGTCGCTCGTCTGTGCCAGCGTGGTGATCGATATTGAATCGACGTCCGCGTCGCATGACACAGGCGTTTCCAACTTATACCTCGTGTCTGCTAGCTATCTAAATGTAATTGCAATTGAGAATATCTAAAAAATCATTGTTCGAGGAAGAAAGACGGGAAACCGTTCCCGGGATGTTTTCTCTCATCGCATCCGATCGCGTCAATACGTCAAACGGGGAACCAACCTTGGTTCAAGAAATGAATTCGAACAGTGACCGCGGACGTAATCGGTTATCGCGGGGGATTAACAGAGGGAGGGGAGGAAAAGGATCGCGAAATATTCCGAAACTGTACTGGCGTAAATAAAATTAATTTTGCAGAGGATATCGCGCGCAGTATCGCGCGGTATAAGAAGAATATAATTTCCCATTCAAGCTCGTAACGCTCGTAGCTGGCGTGTTAATTATAGCGATGTATTTCGCTGTGTGAGCGGGCATTACTGCGTCGGGATATTTCAACGGCGGGTTGCCGACTACGTTGTTGAAAATGCTGTAAACGTTGAAGCTTGCTCGCCGGGCTACCGCGTAAACAAAGCTGCGCCGTTGTAATTGGAATTGCGCGGGTCGGACGTCGTTTTAATATAATTCGACGTTCGACCGTCCGTAATTATTCCACGTGTTACGTAACTTGCATCCGCGCGCACCGGTATCTTCGATGAGACGAGACACGATGTTGAAACTGGATTTCTGATCAAGTATAACGGAGAACGATGCACGCGCTAACGGCGACGACAAAAGCGTTCTCATCGATTTGCTTATCACGCCGATCGGGTCTGTCTGTCGATTTGCTTCAGCCGCAGCGGAATTACCCGACCAACTTCGCGGAAGGCTCGATGCAACGCGGCTTGCGGACATGATAATTTCATATTAAGAAAAAAAAAAAAAAAAAAACAATGGAAGGAAAAAGAAAGAAAAAGAAAACCCGGAAAAGTGCCTCTCTCTCTCTCTCTCTCTCATCCGATTACAGAAAATTATGCCATTTATTTTCCCGGCACGTCTAATTATCCTCTTATAAAATTAAAAAGAAGAGAAGATCAAAGAAAAAGTCGCGTGCACGCTAGCGGAAAAATGCACATCCGCGTGTATCTTTTCCAGTAAAGTCAGGTGACTTACGAGAACCGGCGCGGTTCTCCCCTTCGCGCTTTGCCGTTCGTCGAAATAAATATGTCGCTCGCTCGCGTTCCTCGCCGCGGGACATTTTTCCGTCCCGGCTTGGTCGCTCTCTCGCGACGGACGATTTACTGCCGTTATGCGACCGCGCGCGCAATATCGCGGCGCAAAAACCCGGCGCTTTCCTCGCGAAAACACGCAATGCCGACGCCCGCGGCGACCGAAGCGACAAGCTTCTCTTCTCCTCGATCCGTTAGCAGTCGTCTAAAGACCGAATCAAGAAGAGTTGGTTCCGGCGAGGAATGCGCGAAAAGGAGAAGCCATGGGCAAAGTTCAGCGAGCATCGCAGCGTACACTGTCCGCTAAAGCCATGCCGAGAGTAACGCGCGCAAGATTTCAAGGCGCGTTAAGGAAGACGTTAAGATATTAAATCCGAGAGAGCCGCGCGGCCTTCGGGTTCCCAACTAATTATGGAGTTGGGTGTAACCTTAAACCCCTCGCCGGCCTCGCGTCGCCCCGTGAACCATCGCGGATCCACCGCCAGACACCCCCCCCCCGCTCCCCGAGATCCTCCCCTGACCCGCAATTGATTTAAGACTTCACCGACAGCTGCGCGAACGCGAAATTGGACGGGAAATTTGCCTACCTTTTGCCTGCACCCGTGCACAGTCCGTTTCTGTCGGTCGCCGTGGTGGCGGCGCGGGATGGAAACGAGGAAACGGGGATGCGGCTTAACAGCCGAGATCCGAGGGGAATCTCTTGACCCGTAAAACGCAATCGGAGGATCTCTCGGTCACGCGTTTCAGATCGTCTCGATCGACTTACCTGAAACAGAAATAATCACAGGAATGACGAAAGAATTGCATTAACGAGCAGAACGATGAAGAGCGGAGAGCGGAGAGCGCAGCGAAATATCGCGCGAGTTGCGACGAGCCGGCCTTTGAGCGCGGCCGCCTCAAGCGCGAGGATGAAACGGTACACGGCGAACGGCACCGAGCACCGAGCAAGGAGCAAGGAAATGATACGACGATGCGTCCTCTCGTATGAATAATGCTCGCGTGCGAACGGCGCCGCGTACACGCTGAAACGCGAGCGTGGATTTTATCTCTTGCCGCGCGGCGGCTAATTTACGCGGTAATAATCGCGGACGGTAATGAGAGCGCGACGGGGCGAGTCTAGCGACGATTTATAAGATATTACGTTCTCTAATCGACCGGCTTAGGTAAATGACCCAAATTCCTCGCTAAATCTTCAACGCGTGACACGGCCGCATGGCATGGGAGGTCTCCGAGTTAACTTCCGCTCAGTCGCTCCAATTATCCGATGCGTTCTAATGATCCGAACGATTGCACGACGAGTGGACGTGTCGCGCGACCACGTGTTGGCGTAAATCAGCGATGGCAGTCCGTGCATAAGCTCTTGCAGACTCTGCGATTCGAGCGATCGTGATTATTCGAAAGATTTCCCAAATGGCAGGATTACATTACATTCTCGTTGATAAAGCTTCCTCCCTCCTCCCTTTCTCTCTGTCTCTCGCTATTTTCCTTTCTTCGATCCAGCCACGCTGACTGGATGACATAGCTAATTGGTTGATTAGTATGTACATATTCTCCAGTGACCTTAAGAACGGGAATCTCGCGAGGAGCAGTCGCTCCTCAGGCTGCCTCGGGATGTAGACGTTGGTCGGTTGGATAAGCGAAGAAACGCAGCGATGAAACGAGTAATTAAATCAAAGAATATTGCGTTGCGTAACGACAATGTGTTGCCTCGGTATCTTATCGTGGCGCGTAATCCCGACTGCTACGCCGATAAACCGGAACGGTTATATTCGCACGGTTATATTCGTGCGATCTGTCCTGCTTATCGATGGTCTTTATATTTCGATGTAATCATTATCCAGGTAAGTAATAAGCTGTTATTAACATTCTTCGCCGGTGACGAGATGCATTTCTAAAATGCCTGAAACGAACGGATTGCAAGCGCGCTCACTTGATATCCAGATATCATAATGACTGACGTCAATTTAATTCTCCAGAGCTGCGATTTTTAAATTCCGATAGAAAGATTTCGACTCCTCGAAGGAATGGAAAACTCGTCATATATATATATATATATATATATATATATATATATATTATATATAAATATATAAATATGAATATACTCATTATGTACACATTATAAATGAATAACGGATTACAAAATTCCCACTCTCTGGAATCTCTGGATAGATAACGGAGAAGGCAACCGTAACGTATAAACCGAAATATATTAAATGCCAATGTTGCCACAATCAATCTAGAAATTTCTGTACAGCTCGTATATTATTTACATCGCATTTACGATTTACATCGATGATTTATAATCGATCTATCGAAACATGGATCGCCCCGTCACGGAAGCGGCTTTTGCCGAGAAAGCACGTTTTCTGGAAGCACAAACGTGCGCAAAAACGGGATTTCGTAGCAAACCGGAATAATAGGGATCGGATAAACTGTGCGTGCGTGTAAAAAGAGAAAACGCGCCACCATCCGTAACGACAATGACGGAGCCATTCGGGAAGTGATTTGACAAAGGGAGAGAAAAAGATCTGGCGGCGCGATACGACGCGCTGACGTGCTGGAAAGATAATCGCAGCGCTCGCGTAGATTGTGAATTTTTATCGCGCGGAATGTAAAGTAAATTGAAGATAAAGTTAAAAGCGGAGCGGCGAAGCGGGTGTCAGTTTGTTGCACGCTGCGCCAGCGCGCGCTTTTAAGCCAAGCACGCCGGAGTGTGGCGGAATGCGCTAAAGTCCGCCAAATTACGATACGGTACGCCAAAGTAACTGTGGCACCCTGATGGCGACCGAAGTAAACGAGATTAAGGTTGCCGAAGTACGCTAGAGCGCTTTATTAGAGTAGGTCAAACTACCCCGAATTGGCCTCCGCCCCCTCCTCCCCCTCGCCGGTCCGTCCCTGTTGTAGCTCCGACTCGTTGTAGCTTATTCTGCGTGCGAGTATATCTGTGTATGTCGCGTGTGTGTATGTCTGTGTATGTTTGCACGGATGGCGGTTGGCGTCGGCAAATTTCGGCCATCCAAGGCGGGAATCATGTTGCCTGCTAATGTTCGACAGTGCTTTATCGCTGCTCGATCGTGCCGAGGTTTCGCAATCTTAGCGATCTTAACGAAGACCGCTGCTCGCATCGTTTGAAAAGGGCTCATCAAAGACCGCGGCCCTCGAGCGAAAACTCGACATGATAGCCGACATGAACGGGCCGAAACCTTGTATAAACCGACTTCATTATTCAGCTGAATTGAGATGACGAGACGTATGCCGATCGAGGGTCGAGGGAACTCGCGCGCAAACGCTTAGCTCGACGATCGACACAAGGGCTTCGTCTATAAAAGACGGTAACGTAGCGACGCGCGGCTTCGGGGCCATTTGTAAAATGTCCCTCGCCGATTCCGCAATTTTAAGAGACGTATCGGTCTCGTTTACCTCGTGCGCGCTGTATTTTACGACTGCTTCCACTTGCCGCGCAAAGTGTTCCTCGCCGCAGCCGATATATCTCATGCAGATGTTGCCCGAAAGTAATCGAGGTAACTCGATACGGACCTCACCCTTAAACGAAGGAACTTCTCGAGACCTTCGGCGAGTGTAGCAACGATCTTTCTTAGAAATCGTTTCTCGTGTCCCTCCTCGTCGTCCTGCGAGGACGAGGATCGATCTACTCGCATCGGTCTGGCTCGTTCACAAGTACCGACGATCCGAGAAAATTACAAGGCAGAACGGAATCAGAAGCTTTAGTCGTACATCCGACTTTTATATATCGCCAGACGACGAGAACGATCGTAGAGCGGTTTCGCAGCGGTCGCAACGCGAAAAGTAAAGCCGAGTCACGACAACGTCAATCGTCATCCAGCTTCCAGCAAAACGATAAAACGCACGAATCACGTGCCGTGTGCACGTAAGAACACGAATGATGAGAGTTTGTTACCGCTGCAAAAGAATGCCAAATTGTGCACGCGTGAGAAAGGGAAATACAAATTCGAATATGCGATTCGAATATGCGATCCAAGCGGACATTACGACGCATCGTTCCTTTGGCTTCCGAATTAGAAGACAACGATCCCTCCCCGAGCGAGGGACTCAAATCTGAGCGTGTGTCCGTCTGCCTGCAAAACTTGGAAATGTAATCTTCGTCATGTAATCAGAGTACGAGCAATCATTTCATTCCGAGGACTGTCATTCAATCCGACAGCCAAGCGAATCGCTCTTCTCGTCTGAAAGCCACGTCGGAAGAAACGAGCGAATCGCGATCGATTAGACCCCGAGACCCCTCGGTGAGCATCGAAAGTATCTCCCTCAACGTAAAATTTCCCTCAACGATGGCCCATTACGGTTTTTTTACCATCTACTATCTCACGAGCTCGTTTCCTTCCCTTCGATCCTAATCCAGAGGTGCTTTCGCGTGCGCGTAAATGCCGACCGACCAGACCGCGCGCGCTCGCGCACGCTCCTCGTGTGCACGCTTGCACACGTTCGTGTTTACCGCAATGAAATCGATACGAGCCCTTTCGACGAGTTCCTTCGAGGCAGCGTACGGAAGCACGAAGGGAAACGCTTGCCGCTCGCGTCGTCGCCAATAAATCGCCGCTCGTTCGCAGGATCGTCTGTGATCCCGCGTCACGTGCGCGCTGCATATTTATATTTCAATTTGAAGGGAAAATTGAGCCCTAATCAAGCTCGGCAAGCTCTGATCTCTGACGCACGTGATCGGTTTCTACCTGCTCGCTCTGTCCGAGAAGAACGGATTGTCCGTTTCTGACGAACGATTCTCTCTCTCTCTCTCTCTGATCGAATGTTACGAAACTTCCATCACGATTGGGAAAATAGATTCCCGCGGGCTAATACGATCCCATGCGTGCTGTCGACACGCATAATCGCCGCGAGGAATGCGTTGCAGAAACGGCCCGGCTCTAACGACCGGGCAAACATATTGATGCAACCGCGCGCATGGTCTTCCCGTCCTCCCGTCCCCTCTTCATCAGACAAATGTTTTTCCTTTAATCGCGGAGGGAGCCAAGTTCTGATAATGGATCGCGCCGCGTATCACGTGCCGTTTTTGCGAACAGCGGAAGAAAAATTTACACGGCCGTCGACCGTCGCGCGTTCTCCGCAGGCGGTCGTAACGCGACGATGATTTACCGGCGTCGTCGTTGTTACATCGTTAAAGTAAACGGCACGACGGGAAGAATTCGACGGGCCGCGACCGCCGCGACCAACGGCCGCGCTCGCGGGCGTAAATCAGCGACACGATGTGGGAAATATTAATGACCCGGCTGATACAAAGTCCTCCGGCGCGCGGCTGGCGCGGATAATCTCGCCTCTTGTTTTCCTTTGCGCTCGTGCCGTGCCTCATCAATGAATCATCGCGTCTGCGGGCGATTCAGGAATCAATCAACGCGCGGCTGAATCCCGCCTCGATGGATCTCGAAAGTTCCTGAACTCCCGATCGTCGCACGCGGAATTCGCGACTCGAGCGAGTCCAAGTGCTTCGAGTGCACGTGCGCACGTGCGATTCAAACTGTTTTCCAGCAGGGCAGCTGGACGCGTTAGCCGTCTGGATGGATAATCGATGCTCATTAAGCTCGCGGAGAGATCTCCAGGGCGAAAGAAATGCCCGTACGCGAATTAAAGGCATGTGTACGATTCCGATAATTCCGAGTAACGGGCGCGCGAGGGAACGGCGAACGAATGGACTGCGATTCGCATAGCTTAAGATAGATAAGCACGTGATAAAAGAAAGGAGAAATAATATCAACGAATAGAATTTGCTGTCGAGGAATATCGAGATGTATTCGATACATCGGCTTATCCCGATTGTCGATTGTCTTTTACTTTTCGTACTTTTTCTCTCGTCAGAATGACCCCCCGCGATCTTGTTGACTATATATTGTTAACAATCGCTCTTCTCACGAGCACAATGAACAGTCGCGAAAGGGCAAGGAGAAAGAAAAACTCGACACGCGAGAGTGTGGAGGTCGATTAAATTATCGCCTCGGCACGACTCGCGTCGAGCAACGCGGCGATTACACGCGCGCGTATAATTAGCACTATCGACGAAGGAAACGCATTCTTGCGGGATGACACGTTCCTCCACGCGGTCGAGAAGCGTAAACGCCGCGGTTTTGTTACGCGCGCGAACGCTCGCGCGATAACGGAGTAGGTCGAGCGTCTGGCAGGCATGCGAGGATCGCCATCAAGCTCCCGTTGTTGGAAAAACGCATTTTCGCGTCAACGCTTGCTCGACAACGCCGAAGATGGCAGCTCGAGATGCGTTTCACCGATCGATAACTAATACGTCGACGGAAAGGAGAGATATCGAGGCTCGACGCGGGTTTACGGCTTCCGCGGTTTCCGGAAGAATTCATTAATATCGAATGGGGATTACTAATTATCGTTGCGGATACTTCCAGTCTCCTTTTAACGATAACTATGTTCATGTTCCCAGAAGGAAAACCAGTAGGAGAAGGCTCTTTGATAGCGATATTCCTCATTTCCCGTGGGACACATCGACATCGCTGCAAAGATCGCTGCGGAGATATTTATCGAAAACGTGGAGAGCGTGCACCACGTGCGTTTCGAAACGAGCGTGCTCGATGAAAGCCTCGCGCGTTACCTGCGCATGCGCGGGCGACTATCGGCGCCGCGGGACAATGAGAAGAGCATCGAAAAGCGGGACGACGCTAACGCGGAGGAGCGCTTCTGCGCGCGTTTTACGTAATTTACATCGCGTGCGAGCCGCTGGATGATGCGTCAGTTAGATGTTTACATCGGTCGATGCGTAACGACGAGACGTATGGCGTACGCGCGCCCACGCACGCGCTCATCCGGGACCGAGGCGAACAGGGACGGCGACGATTAAATGTCGGCGCGGCGCGCTTTTCTTCCCATCGCCGTAATTCTATTAATCCGCTCGCGGAATTTTCCCTCAAAGGGATGCCTTGTCCCTCCCGCGAATCGCGCTCGAACGCGCCTAGGTTCGCGCGATTGTACGCGATTACGCAAATTAATTATCCATGACGATTCCCTTGAACACAACAAATCTCTGCAAGCTTTGCACAGATCCGCACAGATCTGCCAGTTTTTCTTATCGCGAGAGAGGAGCGAGAAAGGGATACAAATTCCGGAACTTGTCAACTCGTCAAACCCTCAAGGAATCCCACATTGCTTGTTTCCCTTCGAAAAAGGAAAAAAGAGAGAGAGAGAGAGAGAGAGAGAGAGAGAGAGAGAGAGAGAGAGAGAGAGAAGATAATAATTCCGTTGAACAGCAATTCCGTCTTTATTCTCCACAGTGCTATTCTCTGCCGTTCGCCGTTCGATTCGATCGGCTGATCTCTTCCCGATCGCTCTCGACGCTTCGATCGATCGATCGATCCTGCGACGCGATGGCGAAGCGGAACGCCGAACGCGCTCTTCGAGGCGAGCGCGGTCCTTACGCTCCGTCTCGCGAGACGCACGCGGCTCGCCGCCTTTCTCATTGCGCTTACGTAAGCGCGCGTACGCGCGCGCACACACGCGCAACGCCGGGCCAGGTATTTACACGGTACGCCGCGTAAGAGAGACTCGACGCATTCCGTTGGCGTTCGCACACCCACGCGCAACGCAACGCGCCGTGTCCTCCGTCCTCCGTCCTCCGTCCTCCCCTCCCCTACCCCATATCTCCCTGCGCTTTCCGCACGCATGCACTCGCGGGCGAGCGAGCGCGCAGCCGTGGGACACGAAAGAGAGCGAGCGCTTCGCCTCGCTCCGCTCGCGCTCTGTACGGGATGTTACAATGAGCGTGACGTCACTTCCGGAATATCCGGCACGGATCATGAGGAGGAAGTTAGGTCGGTAGGTTGGTGGTAGCTAGCCAGACGAATCGGTCGCCGGGCTCGATGCTCATACGGGGTGTCGCGGAATCATCGAACGGAATCTCTCTCTCTTTCTCTCGTCGACTCTCGACTTTCTGTTCCATCGACAGAATAAGCCTCGTCTTTCCATTACGAATATTTCGACGATCTTCATTCGAAATCGAGGCTAGTTGGAGGTAAGAGGAAAACGAGCGGTCTGTTTCGATCGTCCGCAACGTCGAATCATCTCGATGAGACGCAATCCGCAGTTGAATCTAATTAACTGCAAAACCCTGATCATCGATGATCACGATTGAGATGAAACAATTGAGATGGAACAATTCGTCATTCCGCATTCGCGATCGATCGTAAGCATCGAGTAGAGTCGCGATGAGCGCGCGATAAGGCGAAGGACTACCGCGATAATCGTTCCGACGTCGTTAACGGTACGGTACGTTTCGTTACGTAACGAGCGCGTTATGCGCTCGGTGTTTACGACTCTGCAAGGTTCCATTGGGTAAGAAGCACGCGTACGTAACTCGCGAGCGGCCGCGAGCGAAAGCGCGATGTCAAAAGGCGCAGCGCGTGCAAGGTTACAGGAAGTACGTCGCGGGAAAAATCTCGCGGCGTTCATTAACAGCGCCGCTGCATAATTTTACGACGATGATTTCCGCGAGGTAAGGCAACTCCTACGTCGCCCGGTCTCCAGCATGGAAGTTATCCAAACGTCGCGCGACAGACGGCAAACAGCCGTCATTTCCATCGAGAAGGAAAGAAAAAGCGGGACTGCGACTCTCCGTGGAGAACAGCATAGCTGCCATCGTGTTCATCGCGAATGACATTCCCGTTTCTGAGGGCAATTTTAGGACCCGCGTCGAAAGAAATTCCTCTGCCTCTCCCCTTCTCTCTCTCTCTCGCGCGCGCGGGGAATCCCCGATCTCGCATCGACGTATCCGAAACGGTCGCCCACGTGAGTCACCGGCGGTCCTCCTTTGCCCCTCGCCGGAAATTACGAAACGGCGTTACTTTTCGCGCTTCCGCCGACGTAATGCAAATACGAATCTTGTCGACACCGTGCCCATTTCCGCGGATTAGGAGACGGCATGCGTCGCGAGGGGGAGGGGGAGGAATCGAAAGAGGGATATCCGCTCGCTTAACCGAGCGGCGGCGGTGGCGGCGGCGGATGGCGGATCGAAACTCTTGGCGCTAGGATTAAAGTAAGCATCGATCGGAACGGCGGGAATTATCCGTCTCCGACAGGAATTACGGAATCAAATGGCGGCGGGGACAAGGCCCGGAGTGATATCCGTATAATTCTATTCGTAGTCGGATGAAGGAACGTCCAAGTATCCGGGAATTCGGTATTAAATTGTTCCCCCCTCCCGTTTATCCGTCCATTGAACTTTCGTTCGCGTCCTTCGGGATCGCACGGCGTACTTTCGCGGGATCGTCACGGGTGAGTCCCGAATTTGACGAGCGAGTGGAGGAGATGGGGGGGGGGGAGGGAGCGGCGGCGGTTTGGCGCTCCGATCCTGATTCCTGATTAAACAAACCGAGTGTCTCCCAGGCTGAGCGGACGCTTGGCGGACGGCGGATGCGGAAAAAGCGCGATGTATTTACAAGCGCGAAGTTATAGCGATAATCCCCGCCACGGCGTAATCCGGCGGATCACGGCAAGAAAGTTTTAACGATTTCACTGGGCGGGCGGGAAAATTTCCGCCGGGAATATGAGAAATCGCCGCAACTTCCCCCGCTTCCGAAATTGCCCGCCGCGTTATGAATGATCGACAGCGTTCCGCGAGAGATCCTGCGAGGGACTTTGCGGCAACAAAGTCCGTAAAGTCCGTATTCATCTCGGAGGGAGCTCCGTTGAAATACACGCGACGGGATTTCTCTTTCGCCGCTATGCGGCGATAGGATCCTCCGATAGCGGAAGGTACTCGGAGATCGCCTGAAATTTGCAGGATAACGATGCGCGAGTACAAGTGGCACGTTGCTAGGAACGAAACCCACTGTGGTATTCGGTGACGAGGCCGACGAAGCCGAAACCGATGCAAAATGTAGGATAGCGCCGAGCGTACACAGCGTATCCACGAGAGATGCGCGAGAGATTTCGCTGAAATTTTCATTTCAAAAGTATCGGCCAGCTCGCGCTCGGCGAATCAATTTGCTGCCGAAGCTTCTCCATCGCTCGCGATCGCCCACGGAACAAGTTCCACTCCAAATAACCGAACCGCGATTATTATGCATTAAATGTCGCAAATGAAATGTCCCTTCCTCCCCTTGCGTCTTGGCCTCGATGTTATCTCTCCTTCGTTTTCTCTGTTTTCTTCTTTTCCCCTCGAAGGAAGCCGAGAGGAGCGCAATAATGGAAAAACGCCACGATCGCACGCGCGATGTTGCGCCGTTTCAGCGACGGTGTCAGCAATAAATTCAAATAGCGCGCGTTTCTCTCATTTAATGTCGTCCATCAAGTGCCATCACGTAGATACGATCGCAATTGCCGGTCTTTCCAGCGATAGCCATCGGTTCGCGGAAAACGCCGCGCTGAATTCCGACCCTCCGCGCGAAACCAGCCCTCTCCCCTTTACACGCAAGCCCCACGTATACCTCGGTCCTCCCCGTTTTTATTACAGCAGCATAAAAGCAAAACATTAAAAATCATGACGACGCATAGTTCCTCCCCGGCGTGGAAATAATGATTTACAGGTGACTATTAAAATCTCGCGGTGCATTACCGCGCCGTCGAGTCAAACTATATCGCGATTAAAGCTCTTGACCTCCCGCGCCGGCGACGAGCCGGGTTAAACGAATCCCGAGTTAACGGCCTGTTGCCCTCTCCTCCCCCCCCCCCCCCTCCCCGCCCCCTCCCGCCCGGCAAGCTATAATCATATCCTGACATAGATGGAGAAAAAGCCGATCCGATCGGCCTTCCGGATCGGCGGATCGCGTCAGCTCGATCGACCTGACCAGCTTCCAATCACCGCGAGTTTACTCGCATTTACTCGACAGGAGAGACAATGACGTCGCGAGGGAGAAAGCCGGATATCACGCGTGCGTCACGCACGCAGCGGGGAGAGCCGCGACTTTGGACGGAGGGGCTTCCCTTCATCCCCCCGATTGTGAATAGAAGTGCTGCCGCCCGCGGGTCCCCGAGCTAATCGTCTTAACGGCAACGGCGGTTAGTAAATAGCCCGGGATATTGACCGCCCTGTACGTACACGAAGCGGCCCGATAAGTACGTCGTAAAGCAGTTAACGAGGATCGCCGTAGGACGGCCTGTCCATACCCTGTTAATTACCGATGCGTCCCGCGTCACGATTACGAGACGTAGCCGACCGATGCACGAGGGATCCTACTGACGCCGGGACTTCCGGTTCGCGCACGTGCGTTGCCAAAGCGCGGAGTAATCACGCGCCGTTACGCGATGAGCGATCGCACGTTCGTCGCATTCTCGTCTCGTTCGATCGTCGCGAAGCGTCATCCGTTAGCAGCTGCAGATGCAGCGAGAACGCTCGACTTTTATTAATAACGATCATTCGATTATTTCCGACTTCGATGTACACGACTATTACTATTACGATGTACGTTAACTATGGCAATATTTATACGTTGCGCCGAGATAGTTGAAACATTGGAATCGCGCTTAGGAAGGAGAAGTCACTTCGCGCGAGCCGTCATTTATCGCGCTTAATTCGCGATGTTCGAATCTTCGCTGTTTTCATATCGCGTAATACCGGTGAAAGATGACGCAACGCGTTGCGTGCGGTGAAAAAGACTACTCGGCAGTCTGGCGTTTCAATTTTCGGGCGTCGTGTACTCGTCAATCGGCCGTCGCGATAATCGGGGATGGAGCAGCGTACGCGGAAGCGGTGTCATTAATTATTCGTTCGCTCCATCTAAGCGACGCGCGCTGTTAGAAGAATCCCCCGGCCATGTGTCACCGCCGCTATCGATTTCAATTTATCTTAATTGCTCGCGCGATTAGCATCTCCGCGCCCGGGACACGCAGCCGGCTTACAAAACGGGACCTGCCCGAAATACACAATCGACATCGCGCGGCGCGTGTCATTACGCGCCCCGCGCAGCGGCCACCCCCGATAAACACTTACCCGATCGCCCGATCGTCCATTAATGAGCTAATTGCGAATGCATGGAATTAGGGTACACGTAGATCGGCCTGAAGCCGCCGCCGCCGCCGCCGCCGCCTCCTACCCCCGCCGCACGACCGATGCGTATCGATACCGCCACCCCCGAGGGAACGAAAGGCCGCCTCACGTTCCTGCGCCAGCCCCGCGCGCGCCTCTTTCCCACCCTCGATGTCGTTCGTTGAGTCGGTTTCCCCTTTTATGGCGCATAACCGTGGCCATTTTGAGCGAGTAATTCAATTTATAATTGAGCGAAAACCACCGGCGCTGGTGCCATCGCGTCTAGCCGGCAGTCTGTCGCTACGACTCCGTACGGGTCATTAGTACGTCGGCATATCGACCGTTTCCGCGCCGCCTCCTCCCTCCCCGCATCCGCCGCCACGCTACCACTCTCGCCGAGCAGTCATTAGGAAATATTTGCAGACTCCGTCCGCTCATCCGCCAGCCCTGCCTGCCACCCCTCCTCCGCCCGTGTCCGATCAAGTTATACGCTCCACTCTCACTTTTGCCCACGCGAGTTTGCCCACTTAACCGAAGCCGACCGATCGTCACTCGACCGATACCTCGATCGATACGATCGGATCGGTAATCGATCAATTAATTCCGGAGATGCCGGATGAGGACTCGCGCGGCTGCGAGGGAATCAAGCGAGGGATACGATCGCGAACGCCGGCTCTCTTTTGATCAGGGGATTCCCCGTAAATCTCGCGGCTATCGATTCGTTCGCCGCTCTCATCACTTTTCTCTCGTCGTCATTCGTGTCGCGCGGCGAGTGCCGTAAAATATGCGCACGCACGCGTGTACCCGGGTAATCCGTACTTTCAGGTTCCCGCGGGAACGCCGCCACCGCCGCCGACACTGACGCACTTTCAGCGCGACCGGGCCCCTGCCTCCTCCTCCTGCCGCATCGTCCCCGCGTCTCTTCATCTCTGCAAACGTAATCTACGAAGGCAAATGAAGGGTGGAAGAAGCGCGCCGGAGTTTGGGAAA
>JAHMML010000065.1:598723-671223 GCA_020341155.1 Eciton burchellii | reverse complement strand
TGCTCCAGCGCGGATACCTCCTCGCGCAGGTGAACTTACAAATTTATGTAAATTCATTACATCCTGACGCTACGCTTTTAAATTTATTACATCCAGAGCCGCGTGCAAGCTTCCGGATTCATTATACGCATATTTACATATCCCTCGCGCGGAAGCGGGGCGTTTATGAAAATATTCCCGCCGGATCGCCGGACTGCAACCTGCAAATATCACCGGGTCGCCGAGCGGCGCGACGTGTAATGTGATATTTTAAGCGAATCATTCGCGTCATCCCGTTTATTTGTCGCCCGGCGCGATTTTCCCCGATTCTTGAAGCGTCATGGACGGACAGAGAGCGATCGTTCGATTCGATTCGATTCGATTCGATTTGCGCGGGACGCGACGCGAACTCGCGCGGCGGAGTTATTCCTGATACTAATCTCGCATGGACAACTTTATACGGACGAAACCGCGGTATCGCCGATCGATCTATCGGCTCCCGATAAATTGTTTCGGTCACGTAGACTGCCCGATCGTTCGCCCGGTCTCGCCGGCGACAAATTCGCTTGCCCGCTGATCGTAAATCATCGGGATCGTTCCGCTTATAATCAAACGGAGACGATCTCGCTGCGCTCGCGGAAAGCCGCTTCGCCCACGGCGGGCCATTAATAAACACGCGTCTCGCGATTATTATTCATCGACGTCGATGAACGCCGCGCGCACGATACAGATTAGCGTCTGTTTCAGCGGCCGCCTTCATTGCTCCTCGAGGAACGGCTGAGCGTTTTATCGGCGCGACGCAAAGAAACGCAAAGCGCGATCCAACCAACACCGATCTACGTCGCGGACTCGCGCGCGGGAAATTCAAACGGCGGCAAGCGCGTAATCGCGCGCACGCGCGCTCGATGCAATGTCCTCGATATACCGGTGCCGGCGATATACCGTTGAAAAAGCAGCGGATCGCGCGCACGCGCGCGTAAACGACGCGATAAAAATTCCCACGTCCTTTCATTTCCGTCTCGGCCAGGCGTCCCATAACGGGGCGGCGCGCTGCCTGTTGCGTCGCGCCATTTAATTTTGCGACGTTGACGCATCGCCGCCGTATTGCGTGCCCCCCGATAATTACAAACGCGCCTAATAAGGCAATACACGGAGCCGCGGGAGGTCGCGACACGCGACAGGTGCGGTTCATAAAAACGCATCTTTCACCCTGATTCGGCATTTCAACAGCGGCAACAGCGACGATTCCGAAATGACGTAAATTGCGTCATCGGATGACGGTTTCTCTCTTTTCTCTCTTTTTCTTCGTCCGCGAGGGCACCTAATGAAATTATTTTGAGGATTCATATCCTGTTTCGTGACATGACGACGACAGCTACGTCGTTTCGCGAATTCGAGCGTTTCCATGGACGCCGGTCGATACGATTTTACGTGAGAAATCTCGTTACATTTGCGTTCCTGCGATTCCTACGTTTAAAAAGAGATACCGCTGCAATAAATCTGTTACCTCTCTTTCGATGGACAAACATGTTTCCCCGTGATCGTTTTAAATATCTGTCCAGATCATGTCAGCCCCTAACGCTCGCATTTTAATATTTCAATTATGCAAGAATAGAATCCGGCTTTGCGTGTTTATCGACCATGCAGGATTTATATATCAAAGTTTGTGCCGCGTATAATATTCAGCGCGTTTATTTGTCATTGTCGCCTGACAAATTATCGCGCTTCCATCGGCTTCGACATTTTGTCGCAATCGCCGTCGCAAATGTGTTAATGAAGCTTGTCAAATTAAATCGAAGACGATACGTTCTCGCGATTTTGCATCCGCAGCAAGATTGCAATGATTTGCGTGTTTGCGTGTAAATTGTAATCTCACCGCGCGATTACTCGCTCAGATAGCACTCATACATCGATAGTTGCAACTATCGCAGGCAATTAATGGGGATTCCGGACAGATTACCGCGACAAAAATATTAAAAGGATTCCTCGCCGCGCTTTTTCGAGCACCCATGCAGCTGCAATGCATCACTCTTGCGCTCATGTGCGCCGCGCGACAGCGTTCGAGCGGATCGTCCACCCTTTTTATCTTCACCGGGCGACCCCGTGACGCCATCAGACCCTAATGCGATCCCGTCCATCCCCTATCAGCGCACTTGCCCGCGTTTCGCCACTTCGCCACCCCGCAATCCCGGCTGTCGACTAGCGCGAAATCTGAACGATCGGCCAATTTGTTGAAAATAAATTTCCGACTGTCCACCGAGACTCCCCCGATCACGAACCTTCGATTACGGGAACATCCCTCACGGGATGTGCCGAGGATTGCCCGGACGGAAAGAGGAACGGTCATCTTTCAAGGGATTGCCTTTTCAGGCAGGTTTCCCGAAACATTGCAAATTTCTTCACGCGAGACACGTTCCTGTCGCCGTTGTACGTTAGTATTATTGTCACACAGGAAAGGGAGATCCGAAATGATCCTGCATGAACTTGTGAATCTCGCGCAAGCTGCACTCGGAGGGATAACGCAATCGGGAACCACGTCGCGTTTGGGATTTGCTCCTCGAGAGCAAACGAGACAGCGCGCACAGATCGAACGATACTGCGCGAGGCTGCGCCTCGTGAGGGATAACGGTCCTCGAATTTAATTCGGTTGCTTCGAAATTCGATAGTTAACGCCGCCGTCCCGGCTTACGAGAGTTTAGGTGCCGCAGCTACGTGGTACGCGAACGCCAGGACTAAGGATCATGAAATTAATACGCAAACACTTGTAACGACTCGGGCCTCGGCCGCGCGTATAGATGTGTGCACGGCGCATTCCCGGCTTTATAGGACCCGGACATAATTACACGTGGCGGGATAAATTACATTTAAGTGCGTAATATAATCCTCCGGCATTAACGGTACAATGTTATTACACGTGTTAAATTTGATCGCCCGTTACACATAAGTTTCGTACGGGCCGAATGCACGACGAGGCTCTGTTCGCTCGAACGACTCGTATAAATTCGCCGGCGATTTCCATTTCCGCGACAGACTTCCGCGGACTATCGCGCGACGGAAGTATCCGTTTGGAAAAATGCGCGGTAATTATGCCGGAACGAATCAGTGCATGCTGCATTACGCGCAGCGAGTCGGAAGGCTCTCGCGTCGCGCGAATGGACGCTGCGCTCGTAAATAATAGATAAATACATCGATCGCACGCGTGTCCTTTCGCCGGCGAAGATTAATATCCGCGATTAACCGCGGGACGGTTGAACTCCAAGAGTTCATCGCACGATTGATCACGCTGCGCTAATTCAATTAGACGATAAAAACTGGATCGCCTCGCGGCGCCACGAGGAAATCGTCGATGCCGGTTGTCGATGACGCCGGTTTGCTTGATGCCGGATTCCGGATTCATCACGCGGGCATCATCGAGAATTTCAGAATTCTCAACGACGAGAATTCCGATCCCGTTCCGTGTAACCACGGAAACAGATAATAATCATGCCGCGATACGCGGAGCTTTAGCGAGCTCGCGCGCCGAGTACGACTGCCTGTCGCGATTTCAGATTAAGAATAAATAAAACGAGATTTATTCGAGAGAGCTAGACAAAAGCGCGGAGCGCGTATATTATCGGGAAACAAACGCGACGCCAGCCTCGTTGATCCAAAGGCGCGGAAAGGCCGTGCTCTATCTGCAACCGCGCGATCGTTCTGTAAAGTCAAATCAATTTCACCCGCATCGATAAAACACACGTGTCGCATCACTGGCTCGTGGCTATCGCGCGGTAGATTCAAGCACGGTCGCGAAGAAAAATCGGGGAAACACCCGAGACACTTTCCCTCCTTCCCCCCTCCCATGCAAAATAAATAAAGTCCCTCCGTACGGGAACGCGTAGGGAGGGACATCCCTCCCGCGGAAGAGGGCGAAAAATCTGCCGGCCACGGATCAGAGATCCGGAAGTAGCCGCGTAAGAATTACCGGCAGACGCGTCGACAGCCGGCGCGTCGAGCAAACGAAAAGCGGAAATTGGAGGAAAAAGTCCGGGGGGAGGCGACGCTCGTCTCTCGCACTTTTCTCGCAAACGAGGATCGAGCGAGATTGAACGGGAACTGGCGGGCCGCGGATGCGGTGGGGGGAGGCGGAAGGATGGACCCTCCATGATTTATGTCCGCGGGGGTGCTGATACAATGGGAGAATAATGAAGTTGGGCTACCATCGCCACTGCTCCGTCCGACTGGTCCCGACGGCTTAGGTTGGCAAATTAGACAGAGAATATGGGGCGAGGGACTGTCCAACTGCGAGGGGGCTGGGAAGGCAGGTTTGCCGGAGGGTCGCCATTCTCGCCCGAGGCATGGAAACAAGGGGCTTCCGCGTTGCGATTACACCAAAGGGATCCATATTGTGAATGTCCGAGTGACTGACTGGATTGCCCGTACCTCCCGCCCTCCGCGGCAAGCTTTTGCTTTTCTCGCCTCGTTTTCTCCCCGGGCCTTCCGCCCTCCTCTCTCCTCCTACTGAGGGGCTGACGGGCGTCTCCCGTTCGTGAAATCCGAACTGGAAGCGGTTCGCGAATGAGAGCGTTAAAACGAAATGGGATAATGCGGCGGCGGGGGGGGGGGGGGGGGGATACGGCGACGCCGAGTGTTGAATATGGAGCACGAGAGTGCTGCAGTTTCCCGATACGCGGGATTACGCGTTGAGGAGAGTAAGGAGAATCGCAGAATCGACGAATCACCGCTGATTAAGCCAATTGGCCCAAGAGCGAGCGCATTGAAGAATTCACGTGTCGGCGCGGAGATTCAAGGCACATCTACTTGGCACATCGATAATTGATGAGCCGCATCAATATCTTACGAGGTCTAATTCTGCCGGGAACTTCCAGCGGGATCCGCGCAGCGACTTGTAATTCAGTAATATTACATCGGTCCGCGCTACGCGGAACCCTGACTTTTGACGAGGACGTTTCATTATTATTCAGTAGCCTATTTCTAACGCGAAACATTCCCGAGACGTCTGTGCGGCTTATTTTGAGCACATAGCAATAGAGTAATTCGAGCAAGAACACGGCACGGTCGATCCGTGCGATCAAGCTCCAAGTCTCGCGCTCGCACACGAGGACACGAGGCATGTGCAAAAAAATATATACACACATACATACGTACACGCGATGAAAACGATCTCAAAAGAAAAGAAGAAGAAAAGGGAAAGGGAAAAAAAGAGAAGAAGGAAGATCTCACGAGCGTCGCGGTACACCGAAGAAAAAGTCAGCGAGCCAGCAACGCCGGTGTGTTTACGCCAGTGTGTTCGCACCGTCGCCGGCACGTTCGATTTTTCGCTCTTGCTCCACCGGTCGGGATTGACTCCTGCCACTTCCTTTCTTTATGCTCCGCTAACAATGACGCACCTGTCAAACGCAGCCGAGGCGCACCTGCCAGAACGGCGCCGTACCTACCCGGGAGCGCGTGCCCGTCGTCGTTTAATCCTGATCCCCTGTGCGGGGATGCTGGCTACCGACACAGATGCGCGTGTGCGCGTGTGCGCGTGTGCGCGTTCACGTTGGCGCGACTCGCCGAGACGGCCAAGACGCAATAATCGCGCCGTTTAACGTCACGCGGCAATTAAATCTCGCACGTCGTCAACGACGATCTGATACGCGGCGTTTATTACGCCTTTCGCGGTAATTAGGAACCACGGGCATAACGGAAGCGCGCTATTACGCCGGCAATGCGATGAGAGCATAAACACTTATGAATTAATGATGAGATAATCGTAAAGGTATAACGCGTGCCTCGCGAGCGAGCGTTAAAGTTTCACGATCGCGAGCATCGCATCGCAGCATCGCAGCGAGCGAGCGAGCGAGCGAGCGAGAGAAAAGAAAAGTAATGAACTTCCTGCTCGGTTTCCGCTCGCGTCTCGGCGAAAACGACGACGGCCCCGATCGCGGCCGCGACGTCGGCGTTTGCGGGAATTCACAAAGAACATCATTCGATGGGAGGATAAGGTTGTCGATACGAGACGAGCGGTGCGCGCAACTCCGAGGAGGAGGAGGAGGAGGAGGAGAGAGAACTTGCGGATGCGAGAAGAAAAAAGCTGCGGCGAGACAGCCGTTTGAAGAGAGGAAGGCGAAACGCTTCGCCTTAACGAGCGCGCGGTGTGAACGCCCGGCGTCTTCGCGTATCGCGGCGTGCTCGAGCGTTGTCCAACGGCGAACAGGGACTTGCACACTCGCTCATTTCGCCAGAGGAGGGTAAGCCCCGCTCGAGCCTCGAAACGACAGCGAAAGGCGGAAGGTGCGAGTAGAAGCCTCTGTAGAGCCGTCCGTTCCGTTATCCAGACCGGCGATCGATCGGACATTCGCGTTGCGCTACGGGACAAGATTCGCGGCGAGCGCGATGAAATTTTGACGAACGTAACGATATCGATCCGCGGCATCTGCCGCGCGTCTCGCGGTAAAGTGGAGCGCTCAGCACGGAGAAAAATATCGGCGCGGGAGACTCTAAGCTATCCGCTTCCCTTTTGTTCGCCGCTTCCTTTCATCGATGCACCGAATCGTTTCTCCTTTAACAATAGCTAATAGTTTCCCCGCGGAAAACGCGCGGCGCGATAGAATCCGATCTGTTTGACGCCGTCTCGCGCGTCGGCTCGGCGAAATTTCGCCGGCGCGCGAGTATACTTTTAACGCGCGCCACGCGCGCCGCATCGCGAGGTCCGGAAAAGTCGCGGGAAAGGAGGACCTGATGTCGCGATGCTTCGTCGTGACGCGACAATGCGGCGGAGAGCTCCGGCGACCCCGGGAGGCGCATCGATCACGGCGATTGAAATAGAAAACTTTCCCCGGCCGCGATTCCGCGGAACCGTGTATACCTTCATCAAGTATACATCCGGAAATCTCTCTTTCTATCTTCCGTCCGGCTGCCGCTCCGCGCTAACTTTGGATATCTACACGCTCGTATCTCGCGCGGAGCTCGCGACGCGTAACGCCTCGCTCGTTCGTAGCTCGCTCGTTTCTTGCGATTACTTTGTCGGAATTACGATTTTACATGGAGCATTTCCATTTCTCGCTCCGCCTTCTCCGCGGAACTCGGGCCTCATCCGATTAAGCGACTTTACGATCCCGCGGCGTCTCACGCGGAGAGAACTGATTCGGATTCCTCTATCTCTTCCATCTAACGACTCCATAACTGTTCCGCTCCCGCTAAATCCGACCTGCCGGCTCCTCCGGCAGAAGAACAGCTGAATTCAACCAAGGATGGAGAGAGACAGAGAGAGAGAGAGGGGGGGGGAATGGCCATGACCTTGAAACTGGCGGAAGACCATCTCGCGTGACTATTTCGCCAGCGAGACGGGAGTATCGATCGGCGCAGCTCCCTCAGCGACGGGATTCACTTTATTCCTCCGCTCCGTTCGATTACCAGCCTTTATGGATCCGATGCTATCGCGAGGCTTTACCGAGGGTAAACCATGTAGCGGCAGCACGCAGCGGCCGCCGCATCGAACGGCGCACCGGCGACCACCCGGTGGTTTCGTGTTTTTTCGAATAAAACGGAAAATATTTTTCCGTGCAACGTGGCGGACGTCGTCTGCGTCCTGCGTCTTCCGCGGTGCACGGATGAGCGTGCGTATTAAAGATAAATATTCTCGGCTCGCTGCCGGCAGAGTAGCGGGCGTTGCGCTCAGTGGGAAGCAATTTAATGGAATAGACGATCGAGGAAGTCGGACGCGGCGAGCAGATTTCGATAAGCCGGTTACAAACGCGAAGAATCTGTCGGGCGAGCGTGCGTGTAGACACATAGATGTGCTCTCCACGGAATACGCGACGCTTCAACTAAACGCGGTTTAAGCGAGCGCGCCTTTGTGACTGCTTAATTCACCTCGCGAGACCTTAACACTTGCATCGACGGTAATCCTGCGCGAGAGACGCGAAAGATGTGGAAGTAAACAAGAAAAAGGAAACGAAAAAGGAAAAGAAGAAGAAGCAATGGATCAATCGCGGTGAAACTCCGCGTGCGGAAACGCACGTGAAAATTTATGAGCTGCAGCGGCGGTCGGTGTTGGGTCTCTTATTCAAGCGTTAATCCACGTGCAAAAATCGTCCCGACCGCGATCGTACCGCGAACGATTCCGCGAATCCGTTAACACACGCGCCGAATCCCCGAATTACCATTACGGGATTCATTGGGGATCCTCGAAGCCCTCTCTCTCTCTCTCTCTCTCTCTCTCTCTCTCTCTCTCTCTCTCTCTCTCTCTCTCGCTTCACTGTTGGAATCGTAGAAAAGTTTGGCGGTAATTCTGGTAATTAACGAGGTCGTAGAACTCGTTCATCCCCGCGGCCGATATCAGCAAGGCCGGGACGATGGCCGGGCAGATCCGCATCTAAATCGATTTCGCCCCGTAATGGGCTCCGATGATCATCGAGTTAATTACCTCGACGTCGTCGTGTCGCCTTTAAGACGATTACGCCAGGGTCGCGCCCCGATGACGATCACGGTCCTCGTCGCTAAGCAGATATCTCCGGCATGATATTTATAAATTCTCTTTGACAAGCGTGTAAACAGGCTTACGCTAATTGCTGTCGTTGACTCATCGCTGTCCTCTTATACTCGCGAATTGCACGGACGATGGATTCCCGAATCCCTCGAAGACCTTTATCTCTCGTCCGCATGTTCGATGTACGATTGTATCTCGTGCAAAAGAGGAAGAGAGAGAGAGAGATTGCACGATCCAGAATTCCGTTAGAATAAAATGAATAATCCAGTTTCCGATATCTGTTTCAACGAGCGCGACAGTCAACAAATTATGAACGCTTCCGTTAAGAAGAAAGATCTACGGATTTATCGACGCGAGGTGGGCGAGAAAAAAGGAGAAAAGCACGGAAGACGCCGAGTACACTCGGTGTACACGTGAGCAACGAGAGCAACGATCGCGAATCGAGGGGGTAAAGGTAAGACGAAGAAAAGCGCGGTGTAAAACAGGTTCGATTAGCTGGTAAACATTCGCATAACAAGTACGAACTTTATTGCCTTATTAATATTACATGAAACCGTCATACACTCGCGGCGCACGCGGCCGAGCGCTGCCGATTTATTGCAACTGCGCAACGTACAACGCCGCCGTAATCAATAATTCACTCCTCAAATAAACGTCTAGGCGAATTAACCGCTATCGTCCGCCCGCGCCGTACCGCAAGCCGGCCGGTAAATCATCGCGAATTGCGCCGCGATAAAAAGGCACCGACGTGTATCCATTTAATTCGGTCCACCTTCAGTCATCGGGCTCGCGAGCCGCTCCCAGCAATGGCGGCGAGCTCGATTAATTCGCGTCTCGAATAAAAGAGCCATCTCGCCGATTCTCTCCGCGATTCGTCGCGGTCACACGTCGATCCTTCGATCGATTGGTCTCGCGCTCGTCTCGCTTCCCTCACCGAGAACGCTCGGACGATACGCGCGCGCTCGCCGCGACATTTCAAATGTCGGCGGAGATGACAAGATCCTGCAAGATCTCCCCGATGAAAGACGAATGAAAGACGAACGCACGGCGGAGAAGCGAGATCCGCTCGAGAGTCGGCACGAGATTGCCCCGCGGCACGGTTCACAAGAAACGCGAAACGCGAAACGCGAAACGCGAAACGCGCGTTGCACGGCGCGGAGAGCGCGGCCCTTCGAGCGATTTCTCGCGAGGTCGCCGCGCGCATCCGCGCGAGCTCATTTTTCTCCGGCGCGATTTACCGATACACCGTTACACCGGCCACAGTCCCTTCGCCTTCCTTGGTCCTGTACGTCCTGCGATAGCCGACGTACTCGCGACACGAGATACGTTAGCCCGTAATCTCCCGATAAATCGCCCGCAGGCACCGTGAATCGCGACCTGTCCGATATCCGCGCGCGCACGTACGCCCGCGAGGAAGCCATAACCAATTCGGGAGCGTTTCCCGATGCGGAACGGGAAACGTCCGCATTAATTTCGTATTCGCATTCGTCGTCGCGGAAGTGACGCCGGAAGTATCCTTCCTCGAATACGTTCCTCGACGATGACAGTAATTTGTAGTGTAAAATGTCTCCCCGCACGCAATAATAACGCACGGGAGGAAACGGAATACGAAATAATCCGCGATCCGCGTCTTTTTATCCGTACAATTGAAGAGCCGGATAAGCCGCGGAAGAGAAATTAATACGGCGTGCTGGATACAGCTGGATAACGCGCTGGTGAACGCGCACTATTTCCCGCAATCACAATCGGCCGATTGTGATTCGACCTCCTCGCTGTGTCGAAGCGCGCGTTGCGTCAATGTCCTGTCCCGTTAATGACGTAATGATGTAAAGTCGCTCGGCCGGAGTCGCGTGACCATATCGCGCCGAATCAGGAACCGATATCCCGCCTCTCCAGCGTCCAGTTTCTCGAACGTGACGTATAATGATAGCCATGAGAAGCGTTCGCGAGCGAAAACACGTACAATCGCGGGATATTTGATCCTTCGTCACGCGGGAGCGTCAGAGCGCTTTCGTCGCGGGCTTGCCGGCCCACTTAAGTTCTCGCCAGAGAACGGGCATTTACCGAGTTTTACCGCGGTACGAACGAGTGGCGGAGAAAGCCAAGTAAAAGTTCCGAGAGCGTCGTGGAATCGCGACACGGTAATCCCGCGGATAATGCGCGATAAGTCTAAGGGAGGGGAGGGAGCGCGGGGCGATTGATCGCATCCTAAAAGTCTCACTTTGGCGCACGACTTTCCGCCGATGGAACGATTCGTTGCAGAAAGAACAGCATCCAGCGTCGTCGCGCGGTAACAGCGCTCTCTCGTTTGCCTGATATCGTTACTTTGATTTTACGCGAGTAATCGCGAGTCCTCGTCGCCGTTCCTCGTCATCGAGCAACGAAATTATTCACTCCGAAGTTACCGCCCCCTCTTTAGCGCCTCTTTGGCGTTGCTGAGGATGCAGTTAAAACGCACGAGTATCCGCGTGAATGTCGCGGAAAGAACCGCTTGTCGTTGGAAGAATCGACTGTCGCAAGCGTCGAAAGTGTCGAAAGTGTCCATCTATCCGGGAAAAATTACAACCAATAACCGTGTAATTTTGGCGAACCAAGCGAGATTCATTAGTATGAATCGCATTTGTCATAAGCTGATATTATATTATGCATGATTTACATCGAAATTGGGTCGGCGAAATAACGCGGTCGGTCGGACGTAATCGCGATTACGCGATGACCGGAGATTCGTGATAGCGAGCCAACAAAACGTCAGGGGCTCAAAAATGCATGCATCCGCGCGAGATGATTCTTTTACAGCGGACAGCGTCGTTTCTTGAATTGTTCCTTCCAAGAAAGAGGAAAGGCCGAGAGAAAGAGAGGAAGAAAGATACGGAAACGACCGGACGGTAACGGATTATTAGCGATTTAACGACATATCGGGAATACTTTGCGCTAACGTCAATCAGGTCGGAATGCTCTCGAGAACGGGAGAACAGGATCGTTATGCGTGACGTTCGATGAAAAAGTGTGGAAACTTGTGGATTTGACGGCATAATGAACGATTAGTTGAGAGTTTCAATGTCGAGCGATAATCCTGATTAAATCGAGATTGGGAAGAATAAAAAGAGCGCTCGATCCGCGTGTCGCGATGGTCTACCAAGACGCAAATTACAATGAATCTCCATTATTGCATTTAAGGAGAATTGCAGAAATAAAGCGCTGTACAATGCTTTCGTATGTGCGTTTCTTATGTGCGTTCGCGTTCGGATTAACGCACGGCTCGTATCGTATCGTTGCGCGGAAATGAAATTTACACTTTCATCAGCTCGGGTATCGTACAAACAGACTCGACTTATTACGCGTATTATTTACATCATCGAAACAGATTTTGAATTATATCCGTATCAAAATTGATTTTCCTTGTTTGTTCCTCCACCTAATTCAGATATTATTAATTATGTCAGCTCCGCGCGGCTCCGAACAGATGCGATCACAGAACGATCATCAGAGAGCCAATCGATCTCGAGATGCAGAAGAGCTGAGCCATGGCTCAGCCACGGAAGCATTTCCGAATTTCTGAAGCCCTTATTTGCTTTTACTTAAAGCAACGCCGAGTCCGGGAGATTCGAAACGAAGAGCGAACATCCGAGATGACCGAGGGACGAGTTACCAATCAATTCACGAATGAGTCATAAACATCGCGGGTACATCGCGCGCTCGGTCACCAACAGGTAACGCAACGCTTTCGGAATCACTTTAGAACGTCACGAACGTGAAGAGAAGAGAGATACAGCGATCGCTCGCTGAATGCGCTGAATAAAACGCTGCGCGCCGCGAGGGAGTTCAACGACGCGGCGGTATCCCGCGTCTTTATGAAATTTTTTTCCGACGCTGGAAAATTCTCGAGACGATTCCCGACACGTTTCCCGGCGTGAACGGACGCTGGGCGTCGGGTCGGCTATTAACGTCAGTCCGGATCCCACCCCTGCAGTTCACGCCGGCGGCAAACCCCGAAAGGAAAACCTGCTTACGCTCAATAATAAATCAGGCAGAAGCTTTGTTCCGCCTCGCGCACTTTCGGAATATCCGACGGCGTGATACGAGCTCGATGTGAAGGCACGGACGATACGTCGAACGAGGATACTCGATCAATAATAGATCAGGGAGATCCGCGAGGCTGCTTTATGGCTTTCCGACGCGGAAAACGAACTGCTCTGCCCGCATTCGAAGCGAATTTTCATTCTTCTTGTCAGCGCCGAGGCGCGATCACGATCGTCGTCAGGGATGAGCCGAGGAGCACAGAGTGCGAACAACGAAGCAGAACGACAGCTTCGAAACGATATAATTAATATCGTTTTGCCGCTCTGTGTAATAGCTCTTGCGTCTCAACAGTTCTCAGTTTGCGTGATTTCTCTCCGTTGAGACCGACGACTCGCGCGTCATCGATCATCTTGGTCGCTTCGCTTCTTCTTCTTACTCGTCATTCTTGATCCGTCGACAGACACGTTCGCGAGACACGTTACCCGTTATGTGTACGGCGTACAAGAGGAAAAACGTGTTTACATCGGTGTGTACGCGCGCGCGTGTCCACACTGGATCATCGTATGTTTTTCCATGCATGACCGCGAAAGGATCGCGAAAATATCGGGTAACACGCAGGCACACGTATTTTTCGTTCCGCTTGGAAGCCGGAAGAAACAAAGAAAATCAGTGTCATTTTCGAGGATTACCAGGGAGATTTTCCGTTCATGATTATAATAAAGAGGCCCGTTAGTCTCGGTGATCGCGGTTCAGTCAAACGTTTACGGGCGCGTTCCGGCTTTGGAATTATCATTATTACCGGAATAATACTATCGCGCGTATAATCGCATATTGCTCTTAACCGATAATGGCTCGAAAATTGTATCCTCGTCGATTTTGCGTATCTCGCATAATGCCTCTCCTCTCGCAGAAGCGAGATGGTAGCGGGAAGCGCTTGGAAGCTAAACGCGTTTGCCGGGAGGGGGGCGGGGGGGGGGGGGGGGGGGGGGAGGGGGGGGGGGGGATGGCGGGCCGACGGGCCGAAAAAAAGCGGCTTAGCGGATGCGCGAAGCCGCGTACGGTTAATAATGGCCGATTATTTGCGGCACTTAACAGCGCGAGTTCGTGCTGTATTTATCGAGATCTTTTCCGCGATTCCGGCGGGCAGCGCTCAAATATTCATGCGCCGCGAGCTCGCATGAGGTCTCTCTCGATCCCGTGTTCCAGTCAACATAATGGTAATGTCGGGCAAACGAATATCGATTCAATTCCGATACCTGGCGCGGGTCGGCCAACAAATCACGCGCGCCTTCGTTAAGGCCGGAAAGATCAATATTTATCGTCAATATTCTCATATTGACAGTATTAATCAGTCATCCGATGAATTTCGTAGCATTGGAAAAATTATAACGAGGCGCGATCTCGCGAAATACTTTCGCCTCGAAGATTGATTCGTCGCGCATCTCGAACGGACAGAAACGATCTCTTAGTGGCGCAAAACGTCGATCTTTCTGAGCATTCCATCTCGACGTGATCGCGACCACGCCGGTTTACTACGTCCTCGCCTAATTCGCGTGTCAATTTCGCTGACAAATGCTTCTGCCGGATGCTGGCGATCCGATAAAGACGGAGCAACGTCGCGCAAAGATCGCGGAATAATCTTCGACATTCTTACCTGTTACCTGTCCCGATATCGGTCCCGATTTTGATCGATCAATCGGCGCTGTCAATTAATCGAGCTCACCTGCAACATAAAAGGACGAGGGAAATTAGACCACAATTATCGGCGCCGCGCGTATTTTTCTGCCACTATCGTCGCCCCCCCCCCCTCTCTCTCTCTCTCTCTCTCTCTCGATTTATTGCCGCGGCCATCGGCCGACGCGACATCGCTATTCAGCGTGCTCCGCATGATACAATCGGTCCCGTGAACGCGCCCGAAATACGCGCGTATCGTCCTCGCGCCGAAATTGAATAACTCGCAATTAAACGGTCGCCGGCCGAGCGGACGCGCACGGTTTAGTCGCAATTAATGCTATTAATTAAAACCGTCGCGCGAGTATCGCCGCTAAGCGTGCGTGCCGCTAAGCGGCAGGCCTTGTCGCGCCGTGGCGAAACAATGCGATAATTCCCGGATTCTTGCGCGGTGGCCGGACAACGCGCGAGCTTGCGAGCGATGATCATCGAGTGACTCTCCTGATGAGCGCATCTTCCGCATGGGATCCTCGCGATCAGCGGCAATTAACGGCCGCTTTACGGCGCGAGCCGTTTATGGAACGGTTCATTCCGAATTGACCGGAGGTCACCGTTAGCCGATGCGATGCGGACAGGCTCGACAGTGCGAAGAGAGCAACAGCGAAGAGAGATGTGCACCAGATCGGCGATCGGCGTTCGCCAAGACGCGCGAATAAAGAAAGACCTGGCCGCTTGACGTCTGAGATTAATTCCCGATTATCCTTGATTGCGTCCATCGGACGGGATAGCGTTAGCACCGAAACCTCCGTAATTTCAATCGCATCGTTCCTTTTCCTCCTTCTATTCGCCGCGGCGTGCACAAGCGGCTCGCCAGCGTCGATAACTCGAGCCTCGCAAACTGATATCGGCGTACCGTTACCTGATTGCAGCGGGAGGTGTTTGTAGATAAGCGAGCCGATAAGATCGCGAGCGAGTCATGTCGCGAGGCCCGTGACTCGCGATCACGCCGAGAAGTATACCGCCAACTTTTCCCACCCTTTGGGGACGCTGATAAGAATATTCCCTTGGCATGGTTCATTTATAATGAACGTTTCGAGTATAACATTTCGAGGGGGGACAGGCTCGCGGAGAGAGATCTGTACTAATACGAAACTCGGACCGAATGACTGTTTATTTGCTAAGATCATCGTCGTGAAGGTGAGTCGCTTCAGCGTAACGGTACTTCAATATTTATGTCATTGCGAATTCATAAACTTAAACGGAAATGCTTTTCGATGTAACGTGAATGCTCTCTCCCTCTCCCTCTCTCTCTCTCTCTTTCTCTGTGTGTTACACATGTAATAATATTATCAATACACGTGAATTCTACCAACACAATGGAAACATGAAATTACATCGTCAAATAATCGTGGGCGCATATCCGAGTACAGAGATTATTCGTAAACGGGAATCTGCGTGCTCGCCAAACAGACACACACATACGCATACGCATGCACGCACGCATACACAGATTCGTATCCGAAGAGCAGCGCGACACCTCGTACAATCGCGCGCATCGTGCGTACACGCGCTTATCTGCTGTCGCGCCTCAATTCGAGATACAAGAGGGTAAAGTTTGCCTGCCGTACACACGGTTATCTTTCCCCCGCGCCGGTCGGTTTCGTAATCGACGTAACGAACCCGTCCGCGGGAGGAGAGGAGAGAGACGAACGAGCGAGCGCGGACAAACCGCGTCGCAAGAAGAACGCGACTCTGGCCCGGTTTCATCGGGGTTCCCTATCTCGCGAAACTTTCACGATGAGGCGCCGATTGCGCGAGATTTATTTACGTCCGCGTCACGTCGCGCGCCTGCCCGCTTGCCGCCGCCCCCCCCCCCCCCGGTCCCGCGGAAGCCCGGGCTTATCGGACGAAGCGCGCGCCCAAATTGCAATTAAAACTTTCCGTTTCTATTCGCGCGCGAGTCCCCGCGCGCGTTAAGAGATGCGAGATGGATCGGCGCGCAGAAAGAAAAAGACAAAGGGCGCGGGCGAAAAGAAGAAGCGGATTATGCGCGAATTGGGGGGATACATGAGGGAGAAATGAATCGAGTTTTTAACGAGTACGGAATTTTCGCGGTGCCGCTCAATCATTCACGAATGATGCGACGATAACGCTCTGCTCGATGTCCCGATCTGAGAAAGCGACTGGATATGAAAAACTAGAGATTGTAATTTAGCAGAGATCGTAGCGGCGTGTTTCTTACGAGGAGGAGTCCGATCGATCGAAATGACTCGAGTGACATGACTCGTGTTTTTCCCCGATAATCAACAAGCAAGGAGAAGTTTGTAATCTTTTTGCGAACATTCGCGATTTCCAACTTTCGTCTCTCCTTGGAGAAAGCACGTTTCTCGAAACGTTTAACGTTTAACGTTTCGTATTAACCGTCTTTAATACGAAAGTGATTCATCGAGTACGTTTCGCGATGAAAGTAATGAACGCATCGATCGATCGCTTCGATCGATACATACGCGCGTTCGAGTCTCGCCGATGCGCGATTACGAAGAGAAAACTTACGAGTGGCTTACATCGTGTGATCCAAGAACAACAGCGAGATTAAAACGCGTCGTTCTCGCACACGCGTCGTTTCCCCTAATCTCGAATTCTCGTCTTCGATGCCGCTATCTCGCGCCGCCTGCTCGCGCGAAATCGTTTCTCGCAGAATCTCGTCTTTCGCAGAGAGGCTCGGCAGGATAGACTCGGATGTATTTTCTCGGCAAAGACCTCGAGAGATCGGAGATCGAGGCGGCGGGCCAACATGAAAATAAACGATAGAGGGACGGAGTCTTAACTCCTCATTTTCCGCTTTTAGGCCATTTCCAATCTTAACTGCGTCGAAAACTCGTTCCTGCCTCCCCTGCTCGCCGCGCGAGCATCCCCCGTTTCCGAGAAACGACCTGGCGGTACAACCTTCCTATTTCACGATCGCGCGAGACATTCAGTGCCCCATAACCGATAAATGCGACGTCCAATTCCCCGCCATTTTTCCCGCCGAAATTCGAGGGCGGCAATCGTCATCAGAAGCGCGATGCGTCCTCGTCACTCTCACGCGAGCTTTGTAAGATTAACTCGAATTCAGAAAAGATGAAAGCAAGGAGCAGAAGCGGAAGCGAAATATAGCGGGATCGAGGTCGATTCGCATTATCGATGACATACGTTATGAAATCCAGTCCATGAAATATAAGAGACGAGAGTCCTTGCGAATCCCGCGCACATCATTTTCATCGCGTTCATCGCGCGTCAATAGCGCTTTTGCCACTTTGGCGAACAATCAAAGTTAACAAGCAGACGCTGAAGCATTTCGCGCAATCATATCCTAAAAATAACTGCGGAGGAAGAGAAAAGCAAGCGAGCGAGAGAGCATGCACGCACGCTCACATTTTCCGACCGTTCCCGATCCGGAAATGTTCCGGATTATCATAAAATCACGCGGGCGAGACGCAAAAAGGGAGAAGAAACGAGAAAGCACCGGCAAGACACGGGCAGTCTCGCCAGCCCCCTTCCCCTTCCCCTCGTGGACGGCGCGGGGATAAAGAGGAACAGCAACAAACGGAAAGACACACGCGAGCGAGGGAGGGAGCAGGAACCAAGGGGGCAAGGGGAACGGATGAAATGAGACGCGAGTAAAAACCGGTTGCTCCGTAAGTGGAACGCGGGTCGCGTCAAAAACGAAGTCGACCCAAAAACGAACGAGGAGCGTTTTGGTAGCTGCAGAAGCGCGGCTCGCCGCGCAAAACGTCACGAACGGGGGAGGCGCAGGAGACACGGATAATTATTTATTCACCCGGGAACGACTCGTCAGGGAGCCCGTCCCTTCCGGCGAGCGGCGGGTCGAGTTCGAAGAGAAATGACGCGAAAATTAAATCGCACAGACGCGGGAGGAGATACACGGCGGAAGGAACGCGCGCTGATCGGCGCCGGACGGAGATTCCGTATTAAACGTCGCACAGCCGGCCGAGCCGTGGAACGAGGAGAGCGGCAGCTGTAATAAAGAAGATAAAGCCGGCACCTCACGTCTACGGTAACGAGAGCGAACGACATCATTATGCGAGGTGAGAGAAGCGAGTCCGTCGCGGCATCCTATCGTCTTCCTGCTCGCGCGCGAATGATACTGCTTGTTCGCGCACTAATATATCGAATTCGTTCACAGCAACGGCCGAGCAAGGCTGCGATCGCGCCTGAGCATCGCTCGACACGCTGGAAATGATCTTCACTGCGGATGCTAAGGAGTTGCGAGCTACAAGGAGAGAGAGAGAGAGAGAGAGAGAGAGAGAGAGAGAGAGAGAGAGAGAGAGGGTGGGTTGTTCTCACGTAATGTTGTTAATGGCATCGCGACATCAAAAGGACCACCTCTTTCCGTCGATGCGTGCAGCGATGCGGTGACGGCGATGCAACCGCATGGCTCTTTCGCGATATTACGACACGGCCGTGCGATTAATTATGAGTCGATCGGCGGACCTCTGCAAGCGACGTCGTTCCTGATCAAACGCATCGCATTCTCGCACGATGCGATCGCGCGAGCGAGACGAGTAATCGAGCGAAAACGGAAGCGAAGCTCAAAATCGATGCAGAATCCTAGATCGGAGCGTGAAATTGATTTGCTGTTTTCCGGGGGATATCAATGGGATAGCAATGTACACGTAAAGTCGAAAGGTGCTTTCGTCGACATTAATCGTCGAATCGTCGAGGGTTTTGAGATCGCGGATCTATACATTGAGATTTTGACATAGTGATCGAACTTGGGGGGATACGAGAGAGCGATGAAAATCATCGTTAAAATTTTCTTTCCAATTGTATCATCCCGAATATATCCGTCTCTTTAATTCCAATTACCCCGATAGCGTGATACATTGTTATGCCAAATAATGAGACGTAAAGTTCCTCGAATTCTTTCCCGAATATATCACGGTTATTAATACATCAATGACGGTATCAACGCGGTTCGTCATTCGGCGTATTCTGCATTCTTACAAAAATTAGCAATTCAATTAAACATCGATTCAGCTTATTTAAATAAACCGAGGAGGAATGGTTATCGGCGTAGCTCGCGGCGCAACGCGGAACCGATAAAAGCCACACATACACGCACGTGCACGTGCACGTGCACGTGCGCACACATACACGTATATAAATATACATTCGCACGAGGGCGAAGGGATCCCCCCTTGGCGAAGTTTCACTCGAGCGACGACTCGCGATCAGATAGTCGATATCAAAGGGTCCCGTGCTTTTCCCGCATTATTGCACAAAGTGCAAGCGCGCAACGAGGACGGTGAAGTGGCGTATAGTCGGAGACGCAACATCGAGCGCACCAGCAACCGGTGTGTCCTTATTTCCGAGACTCTCACGTTGCGCCGCTGTGCTCTATTGGCTGCACGCCTTCCGCGTGACGAAGGTCGTCGACACGTGGAAGCTGCTACGAACGAATGTCGGTCATACGCTCGCGCTCGAACGCGCTCGAAGATCGAGCTTGCGCGACCGATCGCCTGACGACGATATCAATGAGGAGAGAACAACACAACACGTCGCTGCAAACGCAAACCAGGGAATGTCAGGGAAGATGCAGGCACGAACGATGATCGAGCCGCTTGGATCGAGCTTGGATACAATGATGGAAACGTCGATTGCAGATTCGCGCGCGTGGAGACTTTCCTTGTGGGAGAAGCGTCGATAGCATCGTCGCGCGCAAGCTGCCTTCGACAGCTGCGATTAGAAGGCTCGTCGATTCGCGTTCGATCGCGATCGAGAGATCGCGTCGTCAGCGATCGACGCGGCATTGCTCCAGTAGTCTCGAGCGGGAAAAATCTCTCTCTCTCTCTCTCTCTCTCTCTNGGGAAGCGCTTGGAAGCTAAACGCGTTTGCCGGGGGGGGGGGGGGGGGGGGGGGGGGGGGGGGGGGGGGGGGGGGGGGGGGGGGGGGGGGGGGGGGGGGGGGGGGGGGGGGGGCCGGCGGGCGGAAAAAAAGCGGATTAGCGGATGCGCGAAGCCGCGTACGGTTAATAATGGCCGATTATTTGCGGCACTTAACAGCGCGAGTTCGTGCTGTATTTATCGAGATCTTTTCCGCGATTCCGGCGGGCAGCGCTCAAATATTCATGCGCCGCGAGCTCGCATGAGGTCTCTCTCGATCCCGTGTTCCAGTCAACATAATGGTAATGTCGGGCAAACGAATATCGATTCAATTCCGATACCTGGCGCGGGTCGGCCAACAAATCACGCGCGCCTTCGTTAAGGCCGGAAAGATCAATATTTATCGTCAATATTCTCATATTGACAGTATTAATCAGTCATCCGATGAATTTCGTAGCATTGGAAAAATTATAACGAGGCGCGATCTCGCGAAATACTTTCGCCTCGAAGATTGATTCGTCGCGCATCTCGAACGGACAGAAACGATCTCTTAGTGGCGCAAAACGTCGATCTTTCTGAGCATTCCATCTCGACGTGATCGCGACCACGCCGGTTTACTACGTCCTCGCCTAATTCGCGTGTCAATTTCGCTGACAAATGCTTCTGCCGGATGCTGGCGATCCGATAAAGACGGAGCAACGTCGCGCAAAGATCGCGGAATAATCTTCGACATTCTTACCTGTTACCTGTCCCGATATCGGTCCCGATTTTGATCGATCAATCGGCGCTGTCAATTAATCGAGCTCACCTGCAACATAAAAGGACGAGGGAAATTAGACCACAATTATCGGCGCCGCGCGTATTTTTCTGCCACTATCGTCGCCCCCCCCCCCTCTCTCTCTCTCTCTCTCTCTCTCGATTTATTGCCGCGGCCATCGGCCGACGCGACATCGCTATTCAGCGTGCTCCGCATGATACAATCGGTCCCGTGAACGCGCCCGAAATACGCGCGTATCGTCCTCGCGCCGAAATTGAATAACTCGCAATTAAACGGTCGCCGGCCGAGCGGACGCGCACGGTTTAGTCGCAATTAATGCTATTAATTAAAACCGTCGCGCGAGTATCGCCGCTAAGCGTGCGTGCCGCTAAGCGGCAGGCCTTGTCGCGCCGTGGCGAAACAATGCGATAATTCCCGGATTCTTGCGCGGTGGCCGGACAACGCGCGAGCTTGCGAGCGATGATCATCGAGTGACTCTCCTGATGAGCGCATCTTCCGCATGGGATCCTCGCGATCAGCGGCAATTAACGGCCGCTTTACGGCGCGAGCCGTTTATGGAACGGTTCATTCCGAATTGACCGGAGGTCACCGTTAGCCGATGCGATGCGGACAGGCTCGACAGTGCGAAGAGAGCAACAGCGAAGAGAGATGTGCACCAGATCGGCGATCGGCGTTCGCCAAGACGCGCGAATAAAGAAAGACCTGGCCGCTTGACGTCTGAGATTAATTCCCGATTATCCTTGATTGCGTCCATCGGACGGGATAGCGTTAGCACCGAAACCTCCGTAATTTCAATCGCATCGTTCCTTTTCCTCCTTCTATTCGCCGCGGCGTGCACAAGCGGCTCGCCAGCGTCGATAACTCGAGCCTCGCAAACTGATATCGGCGTACCGTTACCTGATTGCAGCGGGAGGTGTTTGTAGATAAGCGAGCCGATAAGATCGCGAGCGAGTCATGTCGCGAGGCCCGTGACTCGCGATCACGCCGAGAAGTATACCGCCAACTTTTCCCACCCTTTGGGGACGCTGATAAGAATATTCCCTTGGCATGGTTCATTTATAATGAACGTTTCGAGTATAACATTTCGAGGGGGGACAGGCTCGCGGAGAGAGATCTGTACTAATACGAAACTCGGACCGAATGACTGTTTATTTGCTAAGATCATCGTCGTGAAGGTGAGTCGCTTCAGCGTAACGGTACTTCAATATTTATGTCATTGCGAATTCATAAACTTAAACGGAAATGCTTTTCGATGTAACGTGAATGCTCTCTCCCTCTCCCTCTCTCTCTCTCTCTTTCTCTGTGTGTTACACATGTAATAATATTATCAATACACGTGAATTCTACCAACACAATGGAAACATGAAATTACATCGTCAAATAATCGTGGGCGCATATCCGAGTACAGAGATTATTCGTAAACGGGAATCTGCGTGCTCGCCAAACAGACACACACATACGCATACGCATGCACGCACGCATACACAGATTCGTATCCGAAGAGCAGCGCGACACCTCGTACAATCGCGCGCATCGTGCGTACACGCGCTTATCTGCTGTCGCGCCTCAATTCGAGATACAAGAGGGTAAAGTTTGCCTGCCGTACACACGGTTATCTTTCCCCCGCGCCGGTCGGTTTCGTAATCGACGTAACGAACCCGTCCGCGGGAGGAGAGGAGAGAGACGAACGAGCGAGCGCGGACAAACCGCGTCGCAAGAAGAACGCGACTCTGGCCCGGTTTCATCGGGGTTCCCTATCTCGCGAAACTTTCACGATGAGGCGCCGATTGCGCGAGATTTATTTACGTCCGCGTCACGTCGCGCGCCTGCCCGCTTGCCGCCGCCCCCCCCCCCCCCGGTCCCGCGGAAGCCCGGGCTTATCGGACGAAGCGCGCGCCCAAATTGCAATTAAAACTTTCCGTTTCTATTCGCGCGCGAGTCCCCGCGCGCGTTAAGAGATGCGAGATGGATCGGCGCGCAGAAAGAAAAAGACAAAGGGCGCGGGCGAAAAGAAGAAGCGGATTATGCGCGAATTGGGGGGATACATGAGGGAGAAATGAATCGAGTTTTTAACGAGTACGGAATTTTCGCGGTGCCGCTCAATCATTCACGAATGATGCGACGATAACGCTCTGCTCGATGTCCCGATCTGAGAAAGCGACTGGATATGAAAAACTAGAGATTGTAATTTAGCAGAGATCGTAGCGGCGTGTTTCTTACGAGGAGGAGTCCGATCGATCGAAATGACTCGAGTGACATGACTCGTGTTTTTCCCCGATAATCAACAAGCAAGGAGAAGTTTGTAATCTTTTTGCGAACATTCGCGATTTCCAACTTTCGTCTCTCCTTGGAGAAAGCACGTTTCTCGAAACGTTTAACGTTTAACGTTTCGTATTAACCGTCTTTAATACGAAAGTGATTCATCGAGTACGTTTCGCGATGAAAGTAATGAACGCATCGATCGATCGCTTCGATCGATACATACGCGCGTTCGAGTCTCGCCGATGCGCGATTACGAAGAGAAAACTTACGAGTGGCTTACATCGTGTGATCCAAGAACAACAGCGAGATTAAAACGCGTCGTTCTCGCACACGCGTCGTTTCCCCTAATCTCGAATTCTCGTCTTCGATGCCGCTATCTCGCGCCGCCTGCTCGCGCGAAATCGTTTCTCGCAGAATCTCGTCTTTCGCAGAGAGGCTCGGCAGGATAGACTCGGATGTATTTTCTCGGCAAAGACCTCGAGAGATCGGAGATCGAGGCGGCGGGCCAACATGAAAATAAACGATAGAGGGACGGAGTCTTAACTCCTCATTTTCCGCTTTTAGGCCATTTCCAATCTTAACTGCGTCGAAAACTCGTTCCTGCCTCCCCTGCTCGCCGCGCGAGCATCCCCCGTTTCCGAGAAACGACCTGGCGGTACAACCTTCCTATTTCACGATCGCGCGAGACATTCAGTGCCCCATAACCGATAAATGCGACGTCCAATTCCCCGCCATTTTTCCCGCCGAAATTCGAGGGCGGCAATCGTCATCAGAAGCGCGATGCGTCCTCGTCACTCTCACGCGAGCTTTGTAAGATTAACTCGAATTCAGAAAAGATGAAAGCAAGGAGCAGAAGCGGAAGCGAAATATAGCGGGATCGAGGTCGATTCGCATTATCGATGACATACGTTATGAAATCCAGTCCATGAAATATAAGAGACGAGAGTCCTTGCGAATCCCGCGCACATCATTTTCATCGCGTTCATCGCGCGTCAATAGCGCTTTTGCCACTTTGGCGAACAATCAAAGTTAACAAGCAGACGCTGAAGCATTTCGCGCAATCATATCCTAAAAATAACTGCGGAGGAAGAGAAAAGCAAGCGAGCGAGAGAGCATGCACGCACGCTCACATTTTCCGACCGTTCCCGATCCGGAAATGTTCCGGATTATCATAAAATCACGCGGGCGAGACGCAAAAAGGGAGAAGAAACGAGAAAGCACCGGCAAGACACGGGCAGTCTCGCCAGCCCCCTTCCCCTTCCCCTCGTGGACGGCGCGGGGATAAAGAGGAACAGCAACAAACGGAAAGACACACGCGAGCGAGGGAGGGAGCAGGAACCAAGGGGGCAAGGGGAACGGATGAAATGAGACGCGAGTAAAAACCGGTTGCTCCGTAAGTGGAACGCGGGTCGCGTCAAAAACGAAGTCGACCCAAAAACGAACGAGGAGCGTTTTGGTAGCTGCAGAAGCGCGGCTCGCCGCGCAAAACGTCACGAACGGGGGAGGCGCAGGAGACACGGATAATTATTTATTCACCCGGGAACGACTCGTCAGGGAGCCCGTCCCTTCCGGCGAGCGGCGGGTCGAGTTCGAAGAGAAATGACGCGAAAATTAAATCGCACAGACGCGGGAGGAGATACACGGCGGAAGGAACGCGCGCTGATCGGCGCCGGACGGAGATTCCGTATTAAACGTCGCACAGCCGGCCGAGCCGTGGAACGAGGAGAGCGGCAGCTGTAATAAAGAAGATAAAGCCGGCACCTCACGTCTACGGTAACGAGAGCGAACGACATCATTATGCGAGGTGAGAGAAGCGAGTCCGTCGCGGCATCCTATCGTCTTCCTGCTCGCGCGCGAATGATACTGCTTGTTCGCGCACTAATATATCGAATTCGTTCACAGCAACGGCCGAGCAAGGCTGCGATCGCGCCTGAGCATCGCTCGACACGCTGGAAATGATCTTCACTGCGGATGCTAAGGAGTTGCGAGCTACAAGGAGAGAGAGAGAGAGAGAGAGAGAGAGAGAGAGAGAGAGAGAGAGAGAGAGGGTGGGTTGTTCTCACGTAATGTTGTTAATGGCATCGCGACATCAAAAGGACCACCTCTTTCCGTCGATGCGTGCAGCGATGCGGTGACGGCGATGCAACCGCATGGCTCTTTCGCGATATTACGACACGGCCGTGCGATTAATTATGAGTCGATCGGCGGACCTCTGCAAGCGACGTCGTTCCTGATCAAACGCATCGCATTCTCGCACGATGCGATCGCGCGAGCGAGACGAGTAATCGAGCGAAAACGGAAGCGAAGCTCAAAATCGATGCAGAATCCTAGATCGGAGCGTGAAATTGATTTGCTGTTTTCCGGGGGATATCAATGGGATAGCAATGTACACGTAAAGTCGAAAGGTGCTTTCGTCGACATTAATCGTCGAATCGTCGAGGGTTTTGAGATCGCGGATCTATACATTGAGATTTTGACATAGTGATCGAACTTGGGGGGATACGAGAGAGCGATGAAAATCATCGTTAAAATTTTCTTTCCAATTGTATCATCCCGAATATATCCGTCTCTTTAATTCCAATTACCCCGATAGCGTGATACATTGTTATGCCAAATAATGAGACGTAAAGTTCCTCGAATTCTTTCCCGAATATATCACGGTTATTAATACATCAATGACGGTATCAACGCGGTTCGTCATTCGGCGTATTCTGCATTCTTACAAAAATTAGCAATTCAATTAAACATCGATTCAGCTTATTTAAATAAACCGAGGAGGAATGGTTATCGGCGTAGCTCGCGGCGCAACGCGGAACCGATAAAAGCCACACATACACGCACGTGCACGTGCACGTGCACGTGCGCACACATACACGTATATAAATATACATTCGCACGAGGGCGAAGGGATCCCCCCTTGGCGAAGTTTCACTCGAGCGACGACTCGCGATCAGATAGTCGATATCAAAGGGTCCCGTGCTTTTCCCGCATTATTGCACAAAGTGCAAGCGCGCAACGAGGACGGTGAAGTGGCGTATAGTCGGAGACGCAACATCGAGCGCACCAGCAACCGGTGTGTCCTTATTTCCGAGACTCTCACGTTGCGCCGCTGTGCTCTATTGGCTGCACGCCTTCCGCGTGACGAAGGTCGTCGACACGTGGAAGCTGCTACGAACGAATGTCGGTCATACGCTCGCGCTCGAACGCGCTCGAAGATCGAGCTTGCGCGACCGATCGCCTGACGACGATATCAATGAGGAGAGAACAACACAACACGTCGCTGCAAACGCAAACCAGGGAATGTCAGGGAAGATGCAGGCACGAACGATGATCGAGCCGCTTGGATCGAGCTTGGATACAATGATGGAAACGTCGATTGCAGATTCGCGCGCGTGGAGACTTTCCTTGTGGGAGAAGCGTCGATAGCATCGTCGCGCGCAAGCTGCCTTCGACAGCTGCGATTAGAAGGCTCGTCGATTCGCGTTCGATCGCGATCGAGAGATCGCGTCGTCAGCGATCGACGCGGCATTGCTCCAGTAGTCTCGAGCGGGAAAAATCTCTCTCTCTCTCTCTCTCTCTCTCTCTTCCTTTCTTTCTCTGAGGGCTAACGACACGCGCCTACGGGAGAGCGCTATAAATAAGCGTAATCGCGAGGTGGTCGAGCCCGCAAGGGCTCCGCCGGTCTTCCCTCGCGGAAGCGCCGTCGTTTATTTTTGTAATTCCTCCTCCGTGCGATTGCGGCGTGCGTTGCGTTGCTACCCTTGATAAATCCAAGCCGACGGCACGCGCAACCCTCCGCCCCGTGCAATTCCGCCGTCCGCGATCCCGATAGCGAAGAAATTGCCAGTTCCGCGCAGCGGGATCACGTGGCCGGCGTGGTCGATATCAAAGGGCCGCGGACGACTTTCTTGCATTACCGCGCAAAGTGCGGGCAGCGCTTTCAGGACGCGTTACAGCGGCACCTCGTTGCGCGATTAATTACGCGCTCGACGGAGGCAACTGCGCCGGAGTGAAGCGCGGAGAGTAACGAGCGAGAGTAAGGCGAGACGGGGGGCGGGGGAGGGTGGGGGGGGAGATGAAGGAGCTCGGCAAGCGGCTGAGTGAGAACCCCTGTCGGCGCTACGAGGTGCATACCGACGAGTGAATATGTGGTGGAGGGCATAGGCGCGGAGACGTCTGCCTTCGTCGTGTACGAGGCGAGAGACTGAGAAAACGAGTAAACGAGTACCTGCATTATACGATCCGCTCGCCCCCCCCCTCCCCCCTCTACCAATGACGCTCGATTCTCTTTGAGATGACAGATATGTCGGATATCGCGGTTGTTACGATCGTCGCGAGGAAATAGAAGCTTCGTGGCGGCCGACATTAACGAAGCGCGTTACGAATTGGCCAGCCTTTACGATTATTATTCGGATACCGAAGAAAGATCAACGACTTAATTGTCTGGCTAATTTTCCGAACGTCTGGCTCCTGGTAGCAGTTGCAATCTGCAGGCTGGAGAGGAATGACACATCGTATCGACACATATATTGCGTTGTAAAATCATCACTTTAGCCGATTCAGCGAAAAAGTTTGGAAAAAGTTCGTTACGCGCTCTACGTGTTTCCTTTGCGGCTGCTTTGAATTTATCAGCAATAGCGCGGAATGTTGATTCATTAAGAAAATTATTAGACCCGGCTGATGCGTTTCAGATAAGAACCTGCCAGCGCGAGTATGGCGCGCCGATGACGACAGATCGAGATTAGCGAGACAATCGACGGTGCAATAGGTGCGAGGGAAGGTATGCGGATGCAGAGTGAAGTAACAGCGACATTCCAACGATCGCTTATAAACACGCGTAGCGATGAACTTTACACGGCTACTCGGCATCGGGTGGACTCGTACGTGGCATTTATACGCCTTCCGCGAGGAACCTAGAAATTCAATTAATTCCGCACAAATTCGCCCGTTATGCACCGTCGATTTAAGCACTCGCGGAGATAAGCGTGACCCCTGATACGGAATCCGCTTAAATGTCGACCGCGTCATTCCGCGCGGAACTGACGCGTTACCTACATTTCGCGCAACTTTGAACGCGCCGATTGAACGCAGAGATAACACGCCTGTAAAATCCTGCGCTCGATCTATCGTCGTTGAATTGAAAGCCGAAAAAGAGAGGACCGCTTCCGGCTAATCCGAGCGACACGTCGCGCTGAAATTAGGAGACGCTTCAGCTTCTTGCTCTTGTAAAAAGCTTTCCTCTCCTCGCGCTTGCCCGCGATATGGAAAGTTCATGCTGTTCCGCGATCCTCAAGAACGCTCAAGAACGACGCGTCGTCGTTATCGTCATTGAATGTCGCGTCTTCGGCGCGCGCGCGCGCGCGTGCATAAAAATATGAGTCGTCTCTAATAAACCGCCGTGCGAGCGCGCCGGCCGCGATAACGCTAATTAAATGCGAGTTGCAGCGACACCGGGACGGGGCGGGGCTCTCCTAACGAGGCCGGTAATTACACCGACGGCTTCATCTCGTCTCGAAGCCGCCGCCGCCGCCGCTGCTGCAAAAACCACACCGGCACCTCCGCGACCTGACCCATTACTCACGGAATAACCGGCGGGTCAAGAGGTCCGCGGACGCGCGCGGTGTTTCGGCCAACGCGTAATGCCGAATGTCCGCGCGTCAATCCCGTCACGAAACGGAGAATGCCGATGATTGACGTGAATTGATGAGCGAGTACCGCCGGACAAAAATCTCCGAGTCTTCATCGACGGTTTGGCATCGAATGTTGGATAATGAGCTGTTAGATAACGAGTCGAACACAACGCGGCCGACCGCTAAGTCGCAGCGGGCGAGACATCAACGTAATTATGGAGGAAAGGAAGAAAAAAAACATGTCGAAATAATATCCGCTGTTATTATTCGTTATTAGTTGTTGCGTTGTAGGGTAATCCCATATTAAATACATAATCGGTAATTGGATGCCACCGATGTCGTTGACAGCGCGGCGTTTACGTTGTGTTTACGTTTTACGTTTTATACGGGCGATACATACGCGTTATTAGTGTGCATTAATATGTAACGTAATGGTACTAAATAATACGAGTTAATCGATATAATGTTTACGTAGTCACCCTACCCCCCGCCCTCTCCCTCTCTCTCTCTCTCTCTCTCTCTCTCTCTCTCTCTCTCTCTCTCTCTCTCTCTCTCTTCTTCCCTCGCTCGCATTTTATGCGCTAATCACGTTAATTGTCGCAGAAGGCGACTGACTCGATTAAACGAGAATTAACTTAATTAATTGCATCTATTTGTATACCCTCCAAGATGAGATCTGTGGGATTGTATCTAATCAACGTCAAGAGAGAGAGAGAGAGAGAGAGAAAGAGAGAGAGAGAGAGAGAGAGAGAGAGAGAGAGAGAGARAGAGAGAGAGAGACGGTATTTGAATTTGAATGCGTGCACATCATGGTAATCATGGCGGGAACGTAGCGGAGGCTCTCCTTAATTCTGACAGAACAGGAAACTGTTCCGTCTACAATCCTACAAGCGACTAGTGGGAACAAAAGTATCAGATGGCAGGTCGCAAAACGAGCGGCACGGAGAGGACAGCGGCTGCCAACGGATTAATCCATTAGAGATCGCCGTGCCGAACAAATTGGGTTCTTTCCCGATCCCGATCCCCTTCTTACGAATCCCGATAATCCCGGCGTATCGAAATGCCATTGTTCGAACCGGCCCCAGTCGGCGGCTTCGAAAATCCAACGCGCATATGGCGAATTCGGACAGGCGGCTGGTGGCCGGCGCCATTAGGCATTTTCATATGCAGCCCGGATTACCGTCGGGATCAGATGGCGGAAATTCGATGAGCGTTAATCCAAAGTGGCCACTCTTCCGCCACACGTCCTTCCGCCACACGTCCTGCGACGTAACGCGATCTGCGGGGAGCAACTTTCGCGCCGGAGTCCCGGCGCATAACGCGAACATTCGCGTATAACTCGATACCGCGGACGACGCCACAATTCAACATCTCCGCCCGCGAACCTGCAGACGGAATTATTTATTTAGCGGTATGATCCGTCGCGCCCGTCTTGATTAAGCCCGGCATCAACGGCGCAAATGGCGCGAGCAACGCTGAAACGATTCGGAATAACGAGAGAGCAAACAAAACCGCGCGCGCGCGCGCGCTGATCATTGTTGCGGTATGAACTGTTGGCCTGATTTTCCTTGCGTTGCAACGCGGATGGCTGCGTGCACGCATCCGTCCAAAGACGTGAACGCATTCGGGGTATTAGTAAGGTGTCTGCTTTCATTTAAGGCAGAGAAATCTGAGGGTCAGATGGCGATAATTCGGCCCGATAATAGTATCGCGCGGCTCGTGTAAGCAGTCGGTAGCCCGCATTAACGGACCAGTCACGGTTGGGGGATGGAGGAATGGTTTAGGGACGAGAGAGAGAGAGAGAGAGAGAGAGAGAGAGAGAGAGAGAGAGAGAGGAATTGGCGGGCGGCAGGATCGTGCGAGCTTCCCGACGTTGCTGGGGAGCGATTCGCCGTGGGGGAAATGAAAATAAATGATAGCGTCGCCCGTAATTAATTTAACGCGCGAGAACGGACTGCGAGGTTGCTTTATACCCTCGCACGAACAGGCGCCTACGTTCGTGCACACGCACACAGACGCGCGTCCGTACAGGCGTACGCACCGCTCGCCTCTCTCTCTCTCTCTCTCTCTCTCTCTCTCTCGCGCGCGCGCGCGCGCACGTGTATAAAATACAAGAGTAATTTTCGGCAAATCTTAGCGGGATGAATACAATCGCGTGACGAAACGGGATCTACGGGAGCTTCGCGGTGTACCTTCCTGTCGGAGGCGGTGTAAAAATATCGCGAGGTTATACGAGAACCCATTCGTTTATATTTAATTATGCGGACGCGTACTTTGAGAAATGTATGCGGGTTCAAAGGACTCGGACCGCGGACTTAAATAAGAGTGAAACGTAAAACACTACAGAGAGAGAGAGAGAGAGGGAGAGAGGTTCCCATTGCGACCGCGACGTATATATATATATATATATATATATATATATATATATATATATATATATAATTCGATGCTCATTAAGATAAAGAGTAAAAATGTCTCTTCGCAAGCTTGCAGCGTTCCTGTCCAAGTTCCTGCCATTTATCAAGGATATCTCCTACGTGCGCCCGGAATCAGTACACAGAAATCCCGTCGCTCTTCGATCAACGACAAGCACGCTTCGATAAACGATCGACATTTCGAGACTGAAAAGCCGCGATAATCTCTCACGTTGGCCGATCGGCGGCGATCTCACTGCAGCGAGATGACTGTAGACGCGCGAGCGGAAACAGACTCGCTGTCCTCTGAGGGGTGGGGAGGGGGAGAGAAAAACGGGGGAAGCTGCGATCGATCGCGTGTACACGCGAATGACAAGAGCAGACGTGCAGGGAGCAGCAGAACGATACGAAAAGACGGACACGTCGGACAAGCGAGATGCGAACGCGCGCACGCTCTCTCTCTCTCTCTCTCTCTCTCTCTCTCTCTCTCTCTCTCTCTCTGGCGGCAAAGACATTTTTCACGCAACTGAACCATTGAACATCCACTTTAATTGATACTATGGAAACAGTCATAATAGCGGCAGATATGAATGGGATCGGAAGATAAATTGGATTAAAGTTGGAAACTCCTGAGCCGCGCCGGAGAAAGGTGGAACGATCGACATATGAATAACCGTTTCCTGCCGGTGCCGGTGCCGGTGGAGTAAGTTGAAAACGCGCAAAACGGGGAAGCGAATCGATGAGCAACTTTTTAATCCGAAATCCCGGATTCGCTTTCATTCACGGTAATTCACCGGCCGGCCGGCCGGCCGTGCGCGCGCGCGGATTCTCAGATAAACCGAATGTTGCGAAACAACGCGGGCGAAATGGATCTCCGGCGATACGTTGCGCTGCAATCGCAACGGAAGCCGATCCATTTTCGCGGCTATTGTGCGCGCGGGGAGAAAGGAGAGAGGGAGAGGGAGAAAAAAGGCAAATTCGTGGCTGGATCCATCCATTCCCGCTTGCAACGTGTACTTAACGCGGCGCGTATCTTGGTACGACGAGGACGAGGCGTTACGCGTGTCGGTACACACTTGTGTAAGACAGGTATTACTGCCATCGCGCACTTTATCGTGAGCGATGTTATTGGACGCCCGTAATGGCGTCCGACGTGTTTCCTCGGCAAACAAGCTTAGACGAGACGCAAGTTGCGTATGTACGGCACGTATCGCGCGTGTGTATTTGCATAGAAACGGAACGACGAAGGGCCTCTATATCCTGTTAGATGTTAGCTCAGGGCGCGAAAGACGCGACGGGGATGCTCGCGAGCTAATCAAACAGAATTCGCGGACCCTTTCCCTCGGCCCTTTCCGCGCCCCGCTAACCGGTAACCGGCCGTTTGTTGCCTCAGCGTAACGCGCGCGCGCGCGCGCGCGCTGATATCCCATTGCCGTTATTGTTAATGGAAACGCGGAAACAAGCTGGCTCCGCTAGGAAGAAAGCGGGAAGAAGCGGGATCCGACAAATTGCATCGCGAGGGCATCGAGAGCGCGTAAATCTCCGGGCAACCGGGCTATTAATCTCATAAGATTTCTATCAGTTTAGGCAAAGGAGGAGATGCGATCGATCGAGGGAACAGTTCGCTCCCGAGAAGCTCGAGCGGCACTCTGCTCTGCCTGATCGACTCGTTAGCTTTTCTTTCTTTCTTTTTCTTTTTTTTTTCTTTTCTTTTCTTTTTTTTTTTTTATTCCGCGTATACCCGCGTAATCGTCGAGCCGTAATCCGATAACGCGACGCGAATCGGGAATTATATCGCATCCTCAGATTTTCACGCGGGTCCATCAAGCGCGTAATCGCGTCTGCGCGTTTCTTTGGATTATCGGATTAATTCATCCGTGAATTATCCGTGCTGGTGGGGGGGGGGGAGGAGTAAACCTGGTCCGACAAGCGGGATATTTGCCCGGGAAACGGGATGACGAAGAGCGCGCAGCAAACATTCCGCATTACGCTCGTGTATTTGCATGGAGACGGGTCGGCGAAGGGCTTTTATGCCGGTGCGTGCTCCCTTGATCGTGAAAAACTCGCAAGAGAAAGTCGACGGTAAGAAGGCGCACGCTGCGCCGGAATCGAGCCCGTTGCTGACTCGATCTTTCCGACTCGATATTCCCGTTTTTTCTCCTCCATCCCGTGGCGGCCATTGTGCCTGAGATTCCCGGATAGCAAGAAAAGTTTCGCATATCCGTGTCGTTATCGATCTCGGCTCCTTTCTTCCGGCAACACGCGCCACTGGAGGGGGCATCAAGGCATCAGAATCGGCGGGRATTTCGTGCGCTGTTCTATTTTTTTTCTTCTTCTCTCTCTTTCTTTCTTTCTTTCTTTTCTCTTGCCTTGCGTGGATAACGGGCTCGCTGATGAAATTTTTCCGCTGAGATATTTCCGCGTACGAACGAACGTTTTGTCTTAGTGGCGAGAGGATCAGAACGCGGGCGGTGACGAGTAAATCACCCTGTTAAATCATCGTTACGGAGATTAATGAGCGATTCATGCTGTTAAGAAGTTAGAAGGGCAAGACTTTACGATGTCGCGATTAATTCATCATTAAACGTACGGATCTGGCTTAAAAAAAAATCATGCTCCAATTCTCGTAGTTATCGTATGATCGCATGATGCGCCGTGCAAGTCAACCTCGAAGCTGATGAAACGCGAATAAAATCGTAGATACGTACGTACGGGCGCTTTCGTAATGAAGAGATATCGTTATCGGGGGGGGGGGGGGGGGGGGAGGAATGAGAGAAAGGGCGAGACTTTCATTTCTGCGACCATTCGCGGCTAATGAATGGCCGAGCGGCTTCGCCTAATTCGATTTTAAGAGTTCCTGCCGGACTTCGATTCCGGCGTGCGGGCCTCACGCATTTCGTCCTCTCGCCATTCATCCGTCCCTCTCTCTTTCAAATCCCAATTTCTTGCCGAGTTTCGCGTGTCGATTCGTCGGAGGGCACCCTCTCGCAAATGCTCGGGCCGCCTCGGATTCCCACGAAACTGTCCGCCGAGGCCAGAAGCAGACCCTTTGAAGCCCCTGTAATTACCGTCCGACTTCCTGGCGAATCCCGGCACAGAGAGGGGACACGATGTATAGATAAAGAACGGAGGGAATGGGTCGCCGGCGACCCGGCGTGAGGAGGAGACAGAGGGAATACGAGAGAGACGGAGAGAGAAGAAGGGAGGGAAACTTAATGATTGCTACGTTTTGCGCGTGCATCGACGCCGTGCGTGAGCGCCGAGAACGAATCGTGCAATTGCCACGGCCGCAAAATTGCCGCCCCTTTCTTCCTCTGTGCCAACAAAGGGGGAACGCAACCCCCGTTCGGCATCGCCCGCGGGTACGGGCTAGCCCTTGAGTAAGTTTTAAGAACACTTTCAAGAATGGAATATTGCCGAGTTAGCGTCGGGGAATATTGTCGATACGGAACGCGTCACGAGTAATTTTCCTTCCGTGAGTTCGCGCTTGCAGCGAACTCTGCTGCGCGCTTTGTGCGCGAGATTGCCGAAATAGCACGCGAGCGATCGTCACGCGCATCTGGCGGATCGCGTTCCAAAATCGACGATGCTCCCCGGCATTCGCGAGATCGATAAGTGACTTGGTTTCCACGAATCATGGCATTTAGAAGAAGAGGGATTTACTTGGAACGACCTCTTGCATAATCGGATCCAATCGGATCCAAGAGATGCAACCCACGAGCATTCGACTGCCTCTCGATCGACCGGCATGATCGAATCTACCGAAGACCAGGACGAGGAACGCGAACTGAAGAGAGTGGACGAGGAAAGCTTCGTTGTGTCGAGGCTCACTATCGCGACATCGACAGACCGAGACCACCAAAGTCTCTTCCTATCTCCCTCTTCGTCGACCTCAGTCCCATCTCCTTTTTCCCGCTGCATGCGTCACGCCCGTTCCTCTCGCCCATGTATCACCTGCGTTAACCGCGTGACATTGAGCGAAAACGCAGGACGAATCGCGATTGCCGATCGGAAGCGCGCGCCGTCCATTGGAACGCGGACGAGCAGCGACGAAGCACTATGATTAATAGCGCCGCGTCCAGACGGAGTTTTCGTGATCGAAGGGTGTTCGAGCATAAATAATGACGGCGATTTCTCGGGGAAACAAAAGCATTTGAAAGATGAGAACAGACGTTGGATGCGAATTCTTGCGCTGACTCGCGCAAATCCTCCCAAATCAATCCACCAGCTAATTAAGCGCGTATACGCGCTGACTCTGATACATCGCGGGGTAATCTCGGGATATAAAAGCACGCCCGGGAGAAATAATTGGCATAATCGCGGTGCAATTCGCATTCGAATCCGTAACAAAGATCTCTCGCACGCGACGCTGGCCGCGGCGGATACGCCGCGAATTCGGGAGATTTATTTCGTTTCACGAGCGTTCGATACAACGAGCCGGAATGGGAGATTTCCGCGTCCACGTCGCGCCGCGCCGCGCCGCGCCGCGCGGAACGACGCGAGCGCGGAGGCGCGATCCGGCGTCGCGCAAATCCCTGCACAATCTCGATGTTGAATTTTCCAGAGGGTTTATAGCCGGATCAACGCCAGTCGGATGGAATCTTCGATAAGGCAATTTTTTGGTTCGCCCACTCGGCGGCGGCGATGGCGGCGGCTGCCGGCGTCTGCAGTTCCGATTATGAGAGATCGCGCTATTGTCCATCGGAAAATTAATAATTCCCCATGATGGAAAGCCGGCGGAAACCCCGAGGAGCTTTCCTCGAAAAGCGAACGACGTGGATTAAGAGGAGCAGCCTCTCGCGCCGCGTCCACCCTTGCTTCGCTCTCTCTCTCTCTCTCTCTCTCTCTCTGTCTCTCATTACGTCGTTACAAGCGAGCATCGAATAAGCGAGCGGAGAGAGAGAGAGAGAGAGAGAGAGAGAGAGAGAGAGAGAGAGAGAGAGAGAGAGAGAGAGAGAGGGAGTGAGGGAGAGAGAGAGAGAGAGAGAGAGAGAGAGAGAGAGAGAGAGAGAGAGAGAGAGAGAGAGAGAGAGAGGGAGTGAGGGAGATCAATCGCAACACGGCGTGATTGGATAGCCTGCGATAATCCGAACCGTTATTCGCTTCACGAGAAGAGATAGACTGGCATCTCCGGAGAACATAACGCGGAGAATGCTTCTTACGAAATATCAATCCCGCGAATACGCGTGCTTTCGCGCTGCTAGCGCGCACGTGCGTTCGCCCTTGTCTCGCGATAACTCATCTTCGCGATTACAAAATCATCGGCCATTACGGGCTCCGGAGGTTATTTGCGTCTTGCGCAGCCATGACTCGGTTAAACATCATCCGAGCTTGACTCACGCCCGGTGTATCCGACTTGTTTACCCGCCGAGGATGACTCAGGGCGTAATTCATTACATACTTCATAGATCCGCTCGTTAATTTTGCACTGCGCACTTCCATGTATCGCTCATTCGACGTCAGCGTGCCACGCTTGTTCGAGATACACGAATACGATGTTCGCCGGGAGGTTCGTTATCCGGGAATCGCTGTCCGGAGCTGTCCCGCGCGATGATCCGATCGCGACGCGATCACGTGGTCCGTTAGAGAGCAGAGATCTCGTACGAGCGTACGTGAGCGGCATCCGACAAAGTGTTATTATTATTATTCGGATAAAACGCTAGTTATTCGCTCGATCATCTCGGGGATCGCACGCATGAAGGGCGCATCGCGGACGTAATAATGAAATGTACGGAACCGATGGAACCTGGAACAGAGAGAGGCAACAGAAGAGAATGTAAAAGTTACATTCTCAAGACGTTAATCTCGTTCCGGATATCGTCCCTCCCGCAGGCTCGCGCTTCCTCCCGGGGGATGAAGGAGAAAATTAAAAGTTTCAGCTATATCCCACGTCTCGCGTGACCTATCGTGACGGCGCTCGCGCGCGCCGCTGGGTCCCCATCGCGGGCGTACCGTAAGAGTGTTCGCGCGTGTATCGGCACGCACACGCGCGTGCACACGAGAGGGCTCCTCTCCTCAAGAGAATAGAGCCAGCGGGAGTGCAGTTGGCGGCCCTGCTACGGCCAAGCCGGCAACGAGGAACGAGCCGCACGCGATCAATAACACGTGTGTACGCAACGACACACACCCCCGCACGCACTTTTACATTCACGCCGGCGGCGTAGCCCTCCGCCCACCCCCGCCGGGTCCTTCGCCGCTCTCCGCTTCCTACCCCTAAACCCGAACGATCCACGTACGAGCACCACCGCTAACGGCACCACCAGCAGCGGCTTCAACCGCCCTTCTCGCGTGCCGCCATCAGACGCGAAGGCCACCCCGTGCATTACACTTTACGCGCGCACGTGCACAAGCGGGAGCAAGAGGGAGAGAAAAAGAGAGGGCCTACCTGCGCGCGCGCGCTCGCGTGCACGCACGCACGCACGCACGTACATACGCACGCACGCACACACGCGTACAGGCGTGAGCGGATGGTCCAGCGGGCGTCCAAACGCGGGAACGCGTCCGCAGGGAATGGGAACGTGTAATTGTGTAAATGGCACAATGGCCGACGTTCCCTCGTTAGAGAGCCCCGCCGTGGAAACAAGATTCTGATTAACGCCCGAATTTTATCATTCAGCAGCCGCACTGTTTACCCGCCGTGCCGGCTCTCTCCCTTCCCTCCCTCCCTCCCACCCGCCCTCTCCTCTCCTCTCCCCACCCCTCCTCGCCCCGCCCCGCGTCGCGGCAAATCGCTGCCGCTGCGACCGCGACCGGGTGAGTGTGCTCCTCGGTGGCGGCTACTTCGCTCTGATTATTTGCCTTCCCCTCCCTCGTGCGATTTGTCGATCGAATGATATCCAACGATGGCTAACGGTATCTTGTACTTTCGAGACGCCCCGCCGAATACCGAATACTGTCCACGTCCACGTGCGGATTCTATTGTCGATTTTTAATCGAGTCTCCTTCCCGACCGGATGTGATCCATTGATCGTCGCGAGTCTCTTCGATGGAAATTGACAAAACTTTGGTTCTTTCCCGTTGCCCGCTAAAAGCGTTGCACGATCGATCGGAAACGGAGTTTCGCGTTTTACGTCTCTGGGATTCGGGGTTGTTGATTCGCGCAACAATTCTTCAGACATTATTTTTAACGTCAGACCGCAGCAAAGCGGTATTAATGGAAACGTTGCTACCCTTTTCGGTTTGATCCCTAATATTCGCGGTTAAAAGGATTGCCTCCCGGATCTATTCGACTTTTGTCCTCCTCGCTTTGCCTCCAACAACGGGCTTCGGTTATTCTCTCGCCGATTCTTCGCGGTCGTGTACGTAATCTCGCACTTGCGCCCTTGCGGTCTCCACACATGCTCGCGAAATTCTTCCATCGCGCCACCCTCTTTTGGATTTTTTCGTATTCGCAAATGTACTGGACTGGACGACTGGAATGTCGTTCGCAATGATTTCGCCCGGAAACTTGCCCGGGAGAAATTTAGAAACCTGTCGGCTCTTCTGGATAACACGCATGTGCGCGGATCATCGCGATCAACACCCGGCGGGAAATATTTTTACAAACGACACAAATGTGATAATATCGATATATCGGTCATGTATCTGTACGAGAAGAGGAAGAGAAAAAGTCGAGGCGCTAAGCGAGCTATTCAATAAAATTAGATCGGTTAGCGGTAGATCACGGCAATTTTTCGAATAATTTGCAATAATATTCCGTCCATTTCTTCAGAATTTTGTAAAACATGGAATAAAAGGGAGAGATATTCGTTGAGATCTGATGTTGTCGCAGCATCTCCGTCGCTCTCCGTATCCTCCTCCTCCTCCTCCTCCTCCYCCTCCTCCTCCTCCTCCTCCTCCTTGAATGTTGCCGGAGCGAAATCCGCGAAAAAGAAATAAAATAAATAAAACAGAGCCCGCCGATCGTTGTTGCGGCGCTAGGATCAGATTAAGAATTGCTCTCGCTTAAGCAACGAGAGTCGCGCTCCGCGACGAAGCACGCGGAACGAAACGGAGGCAAGCGGAAAGGCGGTTACACCGGGCGGGAAATTCTTTTATGGGAATACCTCCCCGAGAAAATCCATTGGCCGGATGAGTCTCTCGCGAGCAAACAAGCCGCGCGCGAGCGCGGAACTTTCGATGCAATTTTCGCACGGGTATTCGCGCGCGATGCGCGGAAGGAGAGAAAGAAACGGCGGAGAGGGCCGGGCGAAACGAGCCGCGGGAAAAAATTGTTCGACGCGGGATCGGAAGCTGGCTTCCCCGACGTACAATCGACAGGGGTGGGAGGAGGTAGGATTCGCGTTTACTCGATTTGAGGCAATCCAATTCCGCTAATGAAACGTAGCCGGTGACGCAGTTAGCCTGAACACGAACTTGCACGCGAACCAGCTGTAATACCGTAACTCCGTTCGGCGGAGGTAATCAAGCTGTAATTGATAAACATGTAATTCCACGACGACACAGGGCGTCACCGAATGGCGAAATTACGGTCCGCCGGCTGCGAGCCGCGGCCGCGCGATTTAAAACGCAACGACAGCCGCGGCCGCGATTGTACCGCGACTGTACCGCGTCCGAGCGAGCGAACAACAATAGCGCGCCCGCCGCGATAAGCGAGTGCCGAAACGTTTTATCAGCAATTATCGATCGCGGTCGAGTCGTTAGTATCGCGCGGTGCTATTCACGCGCGTAATCTTTCCACTAAGCGACCTCGCGTATAAGCCTATACGTGTAATTTATCATTAATAAAAGTATCGCCCAGATAAGAACGCAGAGCCACAGATATCGCGGCATTCATTGGAAATTCGTCGGAACGGACGCGGAAACGCAAAGTATTCCTCCGTCCCGCGAAACATTATCCGAGTATTATCCCGACTTCCGGCACGTGTGAGAGTAATCGTTTCCCCGCGCGGACATTCCTGAAGCGAAGTCGCGGCGGAGCGTCCCGATCGCGATCTGTGATAGTCGGAATAACGAATGCGTCGCGCATTTCGCGGATATACGACGATGGACGTCGGGAGACGCCAACGGACGCCGACAGGATGTATGAGCGGATGCGCTTGACGCGCATATAATAAATACAGCGAAATATCATGGACGAGCGGTAGCAGTATGCGCGCAGCCGCCGCCAAATGCTCGCGAGGCCCGGATATAGGGCGAGACGGAAGTGCAGTCGTAAATTAGAGAGAGCAGGTCGCGCGATGCGGCGAGCCCGAAGAGTGCGCGACGCGGACGCGTCGCGAGTCGATAATCCGATCGACAGCCGATACGTTACGTATCAATCGCCATGTATCGATAATCCCTATAAAAAACATAAATCAATCGATCAATTCTTGCACGCGGGATTGCAGCATCCGATGGATGCTGGGGACTATTAATTTCTATTCGCTTGGGAGGCACAGTTGAGCGCATTCGCTCGACTGGCCGAGAGGAATCGCGCTTCCGAGGAGCCGCCGTCTCGCGGCTCGCGGTACTCGAAGCGCGGATACGAGCTGCCAATCTTTTTGCTCGAGTTCTCCCCGCCGCCTGTCGCATGACAAATGCACGAGTTCCCGAGGTCGACGGTTACGTGGTAACGTTTGTCGCGCGTTTCCTTGCCCGATATCCGGCAAATAATCTCACGCCACGCGTACATCCGACCGTGTTGTTCGTTGTTCGAGAGCGTTATTTCGAGAGCGGTGCCTCCCCCATCGCAGGGGGGAAAAGTGGGACTGGGGGTCTGCAGGGGTTGCAACGCCGGGTAGAGTACGCCGATAAGTTAACATTGCTCAATTATTGAGCTGGCGGCGCGGCGTGCGGAAAGTGGCCGCGGAGAGCCGGGCACCGCCTGCGTCCGAAGTATAAAATATTTAGACGCCGGCAAAAAGTGCGCGCCCGGTAGTTTACGAGAGCCAGCGCTCGCGCAGCGGGCCTGTACGAACACGGCCGGGAAATGGGGCGGAAGCGAGAAGGGAGAGAGCGAGAGCGAGAGTGAATTATAGGTGGTGGCGGCGTCCGCGTTCCAGCTGCTTATTTTCTTAACGTTTCATTTTCCGCCGGCGAGTAATCGCCTTATGCGAAATTACGACGGCTACTGCTGGCCGCGGCCGAACGGCGTCCAAATTCCTGCCACGTGTACCACCTACTTGCAGCGATTCGTGCGTCCGCGAACGGTTGCCCGCGGATTTCATCTGACGCTCGACTTGCCCACTCGCGCTTCCCTCGCTTCACTCATCTCCGAAGGCAGGGGGAGGGAATGAATATCCACGCGCTTCGTTTCGCAGAGGGATTTCTCTCTAGATTTCTTCTCTACATTTCTCAAGACTTGGAAGACGATACTCGATACTTTGCGGAAAACCGCTCAAACATGCACAATTTCTTTTCGCGCTGCATCAACGTTAAGATCAACGTTAAGATGCGTATTGATATCATGCGTATGTATGCACCAGTCTACACATACATATCTAATAGTTGTTGTTACCGATACATATAAAATACTCGTTGCTGCTCGTCGTTGCTGGGAAGAAATTTTCGATGAATACCTTCTCGAATGCCCGCCACGAATGTCCGTGTACGACGAATTATCAGAAAACGATTCCGTTTTTCGCACAAAGTTCCGCATCCCGCCGTTGATTTTTCTCCCGACATTCTCGAGTTGATTATTCGCCGGAGATAATCAATAATCTCGGGACCGTCCCAGGGCGCGTAATTTCGCGGAGAATCACAGCGCGATCTATTTATCATCCGCGCGTTTAGCGCTTAAAGCGGAGTAGATATTCGGCGCGGCAAAGCGAACCGCATAAACACAGTGCGGCAGCGCGTGCATAAATCAAGCGTTGTGTAGAAGACGATATTTCTTAAGCACGGACGGGTGCAATTTTCGTTGTTTGCAGTCTACTTACTATAAATTCGCGGACGGGGGCGTAGAATCGTGCTCGGGCGATCCCCCACGAAATCGCCGGTGAGCACGCAGGTGATCATCATCGTCCGTATAGCCTGCGGCGGCTACGCAATATAGCCACCGTAACACACGTAATAGGAACAAGCGCATACATCGTAACCAACACCGTAACGAGTATCGCAGTAACAATACTTGCTTTGCCGATTTAATTAAAATTAAATTGGATTGAGAAGGATTGAGAAACTCTCCATCTCTTTCCCTGCTTCCCGGTTTTCTTCTCTAATTTATCTCATTTGATCCGTTGCTGGATCAATCTGGACTCTCCTCAAGTATCGCTGAATATTATATATCGCGCACCTCCGCTGTATGAGGAATGTTCTCTCCCTTTCCAAGGAACGATCGGTTATTGGACTCCTCGTCATCTTCGAGCATCTAAAATTTACGCTTTATTGATAAAAAAGGAAACGTTGAGTCGAAACTTTGGATCGTTAGCTACCGAAGTCGCCTTCCTCTTCCCGCAAGAAGAGTAAGTAACCAGCCGCGATTGTTATTCGATCGAACCAAGCAAATCGCGTATCGGCGCGCACCGATGAAAATTTCGAGCCGAGACGCCGATAATAAATAGCGATTCGTCCCTCTCCGTCCCTCCGTCCCTCTGCGGCGGCGATGTATTCAGAAGCATCGAGAGAACGAGGGGGAGGGGGGAGGGGGAGGAGAGAGGGCGCAGATATTATGCTAATATAATACCCGGTGTCGCGCGGGAGCAGCCCTCTTCTCACCCCGGTATACCGGTTTCCTGAGGAGGATCGGTCGGGCGAGAAGACGAGCGGGGTGGAGTAATGCGCACGTGGACGTGCATGCACATTTTCACATGTGTGCGATGGAATTCGCGCACCTGCTCCCCACCAAGTTTTCGGTCTCGCCCTTCGGGACGTAATTTGTGAGGTTTACGGGCCGGGAGGGGTCGAAGGACAAGGCCGTAAAAGGGATTTCGGATTGGGCGCCGCGGTACGACCAAGGCGTCGCGGACCAACCGAATTCCGCGGCGCGTCTTCACCGGAGGATTTCCGTCTCGATCCCGATCCCCGATCCTTTGAGGCGAATGGATTGGCCGACGACCCGTCGAAATCGATAGCCCTTCACCAGCCTGAGGATCCTCCTCGCTCGGTCGCTGAACTCCTATAGCCTCGTATAGGCCAATATCCCAAGCGGTGAAGTCGGAAAGTCAAAGATCCTCTCTCGAGGACGAAAGGACGAGGGGTCCCAAGTACCTGCGCGGCACGTGCCACGAGAGCTTTCTAATTAGCCGCAAATCATTCGTCTCGTTCGCAGAATCGCCCGGCATTATTCAACCGCCACCGGTTCCCGATAGCCTTCTAACTTGTGCTTGTTCCCTTTGTGCTCGCGGGGCTTTCAAGAGATTGTTGATATTCAATAGGATGTTAATCGTAATTCAATTTGCGAATTCGCCGACGAGAGACAACTTGTAGGAGCTGTAGATGCGCCCGATCGTGCCTCCTGATAACGTCCACTCGTCCGCCAGGTCTCACTTGAATCGTCATTGATCAGGACAAGCGGTGGTCGCGGTGGTCCGCCGTTAATTATTTTATCATTCCTCGGCTCTGTTATCAGCACACCGTGTCGGTTTGCGATTTCCTTCCCGAAGATCGCAATCGCGTGTTGACGTAAGGTCTCTATCGATTGTCGCTTGTTGACGAGTACCTGCATGCTATATCGAAAGGCCTGTACGTCTCCAGATATCTCTTCCAAGGAGTGCAGCTACTTGGAAGCGTCAATCATTTCTCGTAAGGGCAACAACGCTCGTCACTCTTTCGATAAAAGACGATAGCCTGCTGATGTCTCGTTACCTGACTGCTAAAACGTTGTGCTCATGATTCCCGAACGAACATTATCATTTTTGCTTGCACACATTCGACGATTCCTCGAAATCGTCCGCCGAGCGATGCATCATCAATTTTTACACAAAGATCAAACAACCGAAAGCCCTCTAATCTCATCGTTATCTCGAAAGATAAGTCTGGTAAAATCTGCTGTTTATCGCCGTTTATCAACTTTGATTTAATTCTATGTTTGCGTCTACGCTTTCGTCCGGCGTTCCATGAATCTCTAATTTACATTCGTACGACGCTATTTATAACGTGCACTGTAGATGCACGTGAGAATCCGGAGCACGATAACATATCAGCAATAGCTAAACAGGAAGTTATGGTCGATAAGGCCGAAACGATGGCCGTTCGGATGGTCGGATGAACGAACTGGCGAGCAAGTGAGTTCGGGCGGGAGAATGGATCTAGTTACTCGACTCTTGTTATCCGTTTGAGGCAGTTACACCATCCCTCACATCGGTCCCAGTTGGAGACATGTGTGTACCTTCGCTAAATATAGTATAGCGACGCTAAAGATGGATCCTTGAGAAAATTATATTATCAGCTGCTTTCCGAATCTCCACGTTGCACGATCTCGATCGATCTCTGGATCAATCGCATTCATGAATTCAGCGATCCAGCGATCCATCCTGGAGTCGAAAACGATCCATCGAAAACGCGAAGCATCTCCATTCAGTCGTAAGCATCGCGATGAGGTAATACCGGGATTACATCTTACATCGGAGGAATCGAGACGGATCTCCATCTCGCAGCGATACTTCCGGGATTACTTCCGATTCAACCGACACACTCGACGATCTATCATATCCCATAGATTCGTGCGCGATAAAGACGGTTGCCGTCTTCGTCCCGTTGTCTCGCATCGGGGATCCATGATTCATGTCGGGAGCATTTCAGAAATCTATTGCATAAATCGCACCTCTAATGGCCGAGATATAAAGCCCCAGGACAGCGATAGCGCCGATAAGAACAATGGGCCGATGTTTCTGCCGCCATTCACGGGACTCTCGTTCGGATTCGATGCATGGACCGCAAGACGGTTACGTGTCCGGAATCTCGGAAGAGCATGAGCGAAGAGCTTGTAAGCGTCGGCTCCCACTCCTCCCTTTCCTTGCCTGTCTTCTCCTATATTTCACCTAACGTGCGCCGAAAATTTACTACATGCACCCCGAGATTATCCCGCGTTTCGGCAATACGCGTTCAAGCGCGCTGCAGCGCGAAAGAAAGAGAGGATGATGCTGAAGGAGAAGCGAGCATCGCTGGAAGCAAAAGAGCCTCGCTCTGCTAACGCTGGGCTAACGCAACGCGTGTCGTGTTATCTGTGAGATAACAAGTGAGATTTAAAGAGCGAGCTTCCCGAAAGAGGAGAGAGATAGGTGAATCCAGAAGGCCACTCTGATTTGCAAAGAATACGCAGCCAAGAGCCGAGAATTAAGAATAGCATTTTGCTTTAAGAAGCCGGAACAATTTCGTTGTTCAATTTATTCTCAATCAGACAGTATCTCGTAAACAAGGTCGCGTTAGAGGATGATATCGCGCGAATTATAACGAATTTGTGCGCACCGTTTTCGACATGCGTAGAATTCGTAGATAACGGCTAAAGAGAAACAACATGTTGATTAATGTTACCTCGTTCGATTATACCGGTATCGAAAAACACGCGACCTCTGAGATGGACCGTGTAGAAAGGTTCGAGAGCGGTGCGCGACGCGATAAAGCACACCGCTCAGCACAAAATAAAGCAAGGACGTACGAGCAAATCAAGCGTATTTTTCCACGATCACGAGCACTATCGCGCTGGCTCATCAAGCGTAATAAGAAACATCCGCGCTATCGTTTCGCGAGTGAGTCGCATAAAAATTCTGTGCCGCGCGAAAGTCGACGGGGCGACAGAACTTTTGCCGCGTCCGCGAGCGAGGCAACCGCGTCGGGCGTGAAAGCTTTTGCCAGCCCCCTCCCCTCGTCTCCCAAAGCACCGCTTCGGAGTTCCTCCGTCTTTCCTTCCTACTTTTCCCTTTTCTTTTTTTCTTCCTTTTTTTTTTCTTTTTTTTTTGTTTTTTTTGACGAATCCGTTGTAAGAACGCGCATTCGTTACACGCGTGTGTCCCCGGTATGGGTATGGGCGGGGAAAAAAAAAAAAGAAAAAAGAAAAAAAAAAGTATTGAGAAAAGATCTGCCAGATGAAAGATCCAAGATGAAATCGTCGAGTTTCCAGTCCAGACTCGACGGCGGACCTGTCGAGTAAGCTTTCTTTGCCAGCGTACGCTTCGCTGAGCTTGTATCGAGGGTGCGAGAGTACTAAAGAATGTTTCACATTTCCCGAAAAGGTCGGCCAGAAACGTCACGTTATATAATTTTCCTGACAGCTGGATAGATAGATAAACGTAATAGATAGATAGAGAATCGTAGAAAATCGAGTAAAATCTAAATTGACAAAGTATAGCAATCAAAGATATCAAGAAACGATGCGGCAAGTATTTCCTAGGATCCGTGTATTCATCCGCGTTTCATCCGCTTTTCGATGACTTGTCTCTCTAAAAAGCTGGCAGTTACGTACCGCGTTTTACGAGACAAGACAATCATCTACGATGATCGGGACATAAAAACGCTCGTTAATGGCCTGCGACGTATCAAGTAAACGTGCCGCTTGTGTTTGCGTTTCTTTAAATCGCGATGCATACGTGCATACGCTCAAGTCCGCGCCCGGATTCGAGCGCGCGAGAAGAATCCGGTCGCGTGTGTGCTACACACGTGTGTGTGGGATGCTTTTACGATGCACGTTCGCGTGCAAATATCGCTAGGAAGCGAGCATATCGCTGGACCGAGCCCGCACACGTGCTGAAATCTAATGCTGAAACGTACACCGAGTACCCTCGCACGCGATAATGATATTCCCCACGAGTTTATCGAATTTATCCTCGATCGAACATCGGAAAGGGCCGAAGAGACGAAAGGGGAAACGTCTTAATTTCACAAGATTCGTATGACTGATACAAGGAGAATGATAAAAGGGAGGAGGAAAGATGAAAATTTCTTTCAACGAAACACCGACGTTTTAGCTCGCGTTCTCGCGTCGCGAGACGCGACATTTGGTAACTCTATCCCATAAAATATCCCATAAAACGATTGACTCCGATAGCCGCGATGCTATCCGATGCTCATTCCGGATGAATAATTCCAGACGTAAAAACAGCGAGATATAAGCGACATTTAAGCAGAAACGATCGCGAGAGCAGGGAAGGAATGCAGCTGTTATTGCTTTTTCTGTCCAATCTGATTAATCATTCGGCGATGAATCATCCGCACGGTGTTGTTTGTAAGTCGTATATCATTCCAAGCAATTCATACCGTGTTATCACACGCACACACACCCACCGACGTTTCCAAGTAATCGAAATTTTTTGTAGGCGTTCAAATTGCGCGCGTTCTAAATTGTTGCAGGAAGCTGAATAATTGTTTGCTGAATTTTTCATTGCGTCAGACCGTTTCCCTTTGACCGATGACACGTACCGCGAAAATCTATTTACGCGGCGTGCCGCGTCTGTACGCCTTTCATCGGCGACGGTCATAAACGGATCACATAAATTCGCGTCAAGTAACGGCGCGTGGCGCAATTTTCGATGACACCGTTCGCCAGGCACGATGCCGTCGAAGGAATTCATCCGGTCGGGAATAATGCAGCTTGGATGTGCTGCGCGAACGGTATGAGGTTTCGCCGAGCGGGCATTTATCGTGATCGCCGCCGCTGATACTCGCCGCTAAGCTGTTATTCCGGTCAAGCATACAAGATTCCTTAATTTCCGCATTAAACCGGACAACCGACCGCGCGCTTCGAGCAACGGATGCCCTTCCTGCTTTCCATTCGCGTAAAGAGCGAATGCCGAGTGATGCTGCTGCTGCTGCTGCTGCTGCTGCTGTTGCTGCTTCGTACGGCAGCGGTAGACTTGCTTTATCGCGGCGCCATAAGCGCGACGCAGACTCGATTGAAAAGCGGTTTATTATTACCGGTGCTTCCACGCTCGCTTGAAATTCAACGACTCTCGCGCGATACCGGCCCTCCTCCTCCTATCGATGCGACGTCGGCATCATCGGCACGATAGGCACGCCTCTCGCTTCTCTCTCGGCTCTATCGCGCGACGCTAATCTCGCGATAAGGCTACGCTTAGCGGAGTCACCGCTAAGCCAATGACTCTTACTCGAGTCTGTCAGGCGAATACGTCAGGACGAACGTATCGCGTAGTCGTATGGAGCGGCTGCAACGCACGCGCGACGCTTCCGCATCCTCCTTGTCTTCCGCGTGTCTCCGTCAACAACAGAAGTTGCGCGGAACACGCGCGCATTATCCACCGCTCGTCGCCTAAGCTGGCCTTAGCTGGCGGTAATCCGCGGATCATCCCGTGTAGCCGGATTAATAAACGCGCCCGTGATCGGTGCGCGCTCGCGCGCGCGATCGACGGTCATTAACATCCCCCCCCCYCCCCCCYCCMYATTGATAATCACAAAATCACTGTATAAACGCCGACGCGCCGTAAACGGCGCAAAGGGAATGCCGAAGCGTCGCGACAGTCGCGAGCGATCGTAAAATGGAGTTATCGGACTCGCGTCGACGCGAGTCGGCGATTAACGCGGCCGCCGAGGGGAAAAAATAAATAAATGAACCCGCGCGGAGGGTGGAGGAGGCTGCCGGAAGGGGGACGCGCGTGGCCGGCGTGGATTTTAATTCCTGCGAAATGCAACGCCGCGCAGGGCCGCGGCCGGCATTCGTGACATTCACGAGGGTGTTTGCGTTGCAGCAGTCGCGGTCGTCGCGCATGCATAAGGCAGGATTTAAGGCCGGGTCGTGGCACCCCGCCTGCGTTAAGCGCATTAATATCCATTTCAATCGCGGGCGAGCGTGCGAGGGCCGGCCGGCTGCGACGCGCTCGCGTGCACGTTCGCTGACAAACGCTCGCCGGGGCGCGAGGCGAGCGGCGAAAGTGATCGCCGCACTCATTCGGAAGGGAATCAAGATTTACGATTCGCCTCGTCGTCATCGTCGGCGTCGTCGCGAAACGCCGAAACCGCGCGATATTTTACAATGAAACCGCGATAAACCGCCATTTTCCGTATCGCGCCGCGCGTTCGAGTTTACGGGCGGATGTTTATGGCCGCCAAAGTTCTCCATTTAACTTCCGGTTAGCAACGGTTAGCAACGGGATCTCAGAGTACCGGGATCCCGGGATCGCGTTGTCATGTCTCGGTATTCATCCTTGACGAACGATAACGGTAACGATTGCTTGTTTCCATTTTCCATTTTTTAAAGAAACAAAAAAGCGACAAAAAATCCGGGGAAGCCGGAGCGGGAAGCGAGGAATCGAGGAAAAGATAAAGCGGGATTTTAAACTTTCAGATTGAAACTGCAAGCTTTGCCGACCCTTCGTCGATACGTGATACACCGCGGCTTGCCATTTGAACGTTTTTTCGCGAAAATTGCGAAACGAAGGGAAACTACTCGTCGTACGAAAAATAACAGCTATATAGAAAAAAAAGAAAAAAAGAAAAAGAAATCCGTTGGCGCGCATCGGCCGGCATTTTTCGGAAAACGACAGAACGCCGCGATCTTTATAAGAATTTACGTTCGCATTGCGAGTCGAACGCAACCCTCCTCGCAAACCCTCCTTGGTAAAACCAAGTAATCATTCTGCTTTGTTGCTTAGGGCGCGTGCGCAGGTGGACAGGTGCAGGTGTTACACGCGCGATACATTTTTATGGCAAGCCGGTAACGAGAAGGGATTTCTCACGACGTCGGTCGCGAGCGTCCGGTCGCGAAAATGATTGGCTTAACGAGCGCTGCGGGAGAAACGCGTCTAAGAGGACGAGAAAAAGCGACGAATGAATAACGACGCGAGACGCCTGTGAAAACAGAACCGCGCGACGGTTTTCTTTCTACCGCGTCGTCGCTAATGGACGGTTTCGGATTTAGTCGTATCCGTATTACCGCGGGGAAACATTAATCCGTATCCTCGCGAGCGCGCGCGCGCGCGCGCGCGCGCAAACGTCTGAACTTTTGTGCCGGACTTAAATCCGCCGGAGGAGAAAAGCGCGCATCGTGAGACGAACGGGGCTGCCATACTCCGAAATTACTTTCCGCGCGGTGTCCCGTAAGCTAAGTAGAATGCCGTGTCCTTATGAATCACGGCGCAGCAACGTCATAAACAGAGAGCAGTTTGCATCCGCCGCGCATCCGTCTCGAGATTTGCGCGAGATCGACGCGATACAATCGCCGTGCGATTAAGCTCGGGCGAGGGGACCGAGTAACGGCAAGCTTGAGGGCCGCCTTTAGGCGGCTGGTTCTAATTTGAGCGAGAAACAAGGGAGAAAGGATGCCCGCCATACGCATCCCCGCCGACCCTTTGCTCGCAGCCTCTAGAAATTTCCATGAAATGGATGCGACTCTCCGAGTCGATCTCGCGTCAACGAATTTCGATGCTCGGATTAGCAATTAATTAACCCGGTGCTCGATGCTACCGCATCGCGGCTGGAAATTCGGGGAAGATTCAAGACCGGAAGATGAAAGAGCGATCGCTAACGCGACGAGAGAGAGAGAGAGAGAGAGAGAGAGAGAGAGAGAGAGAGAGAGAGAGAGAGAGAGACGATCGCCTCGCTCTACCGATATTGCCATCTCGAGCATCGCGCGAGTATCTCCATCTCGGCGGGGGCAATTGCACAAAGAAGTCACGGATTCCATCGCTAGGCGCGAGAGGAGCGCGAAAGAGTGCGAGACAGACGGAGACGGCGATGGGGAGGGGTGGGGAGAAGGGGAGGCGCCTAGAGAGACAGTCAGAACCGGCGGAACGTAAGAAGATTCCGGAGTTGAAAGAGCAGACTCCTGTAGCTCACCCTCGAAAGGTGAGGTTGCACAAGCCCTCACCCTCAACGTCCTCCCCCTCTCGTTCCCCTTCGCTCTCCACGATCTATAGCCGGCTTAACTCCGGCATGCCCGTATTTTACGGGGCACAGACGCACGCGCGCCCGCACACACACACACACACACACGCGCGCGCGCGTATACGTATATACACGTGGTCGCACGCTGCGAGGAGCTCCCCTCCCGGCTCCCCTCCTCATCGGTGGAAGCGTGCCCTGACGCTCTCCGGGGTCCCTTCTCTCCCTCGCAGGATACCTTCGGCCCGCGTCCTCCCTGAAACCTTGATCCCTCTCCCCTCCGTCCCCTCCTTCCCCCCGCCCCTTCTGCCCGATCCGTATAAGCTAAAAACGACTTGGTCGCTTAAGGTTTCGCTTAATCTTCCCTTATCCCCCGGCGTGGCAGGTACCCGTAGGATCGTGGGAGGATCTCTCGGTTCTTCTCTTTTTTTTTCTCCCTCCCTCCCTCTCCCCCCACCCACCCCCCGCCCGAAGGGAGGCTAGAGGAGGCGACGATCATGTCGCCTCGGTGACACATCTAGAACGATCCCTCTTCCCTCCGCCGGCGAGCGTCGGACTGCGCGGGATTAATATTGATGATGGGAAAGTTAAGAAAAGAAACGGCAGAGGCGAGATGAATCGAGCCGGACTAGTATTAGAGATGCGCAATGGCCGGTAATCGCGATCTCGTAAGAGACCGACACGCAGTGCCAGGAACGGCAGGCAGAATAGGCGTGACGAATGCATCGTTCGGAAAATTGATGACGTTGCGAAAAACCGAGTTTCCCATGCCAATCGTCGCATTACGACATTACGACATAAAGCTCGTAAAAGCTCGATGTCGCGACATCGCGAGCGAACGATCTGCCTCATTTGCTTCATTAATTCGTAATCGAATCATAAATGCGTGTACGACGGAGCAAGGAGAAGCAGGCGCGCGATTTTGGACATCGCGATGCGTTTCGTACGCGAACGCGGTCAGCGTCAAGCCCCGCGCGCTTCGGCTTTCCCAATTTCCACGGCAATTTCATCATCGCCTGCCCGGGATCCAAATTCGGTCCATCAGCCGCACGGGGAGATCCGCGCGACGGCTTACGGATCTATTCCGATGCTCGTACGAATAAATCTAAAACCTGACACGACGCCGCACCGTCGTGTTTCGCTTCTTCGACTTTGGAAAAAGATACAAGTCGGCCGCCCCTCCGATCAGTCATTGCGACAGCGCTCTCGCAATGACACGGGACAAATCGAAAGGAACGGAGAGCGATTTGTCGGAGTCGCTGTCGTGCCAAGTTTACACGAGGATAGCGGCAAGGCAGATCGCGTTATCGAGTTGTCTGACTGTTCCTTCAACAGCGGCCGAAGCGGCTGAGGAGACCTCGCAACGATAAGATCTCCGATTGTCATTACAGAGATTGGCATTCATTTAAGAGTTATTAAACGATTATCAATCCGCAACGGCGTCGCGGCGCATCGGCGAAACGAGAAAACCTCGGAAAATATGAGTCAAGCTCGAAATGAATTTTAGATCGTCGGAACGGGATGACGATATCGCTTAAGCAACTTCCGTTTAATTCAGTTAAGGTCGCTCCGCATAAATTATGACATGACCGTTAAAGGTATTAGCTAGCGCTAACTTCCGGGACAGCCATTCGTTCCAGTGGTAACCATCTCCGCAGTTATTGGACACTGATTATCCGACATAGATTAACATGGTCTAATTAGCATGTCTACGGCAGAGTTCCCAAGCGAGTCTCACCAGCTCCAATTTCCGAAAGACGACGAGAAAATCTACATCTATATCGTAATTGCGGGATGACGATAGAATCTTATCTAGCTCGTTTCATCGTCACGCATTTCTCTATTCGTTATCTGATCGATCGAAGCAAGGCAATTGAATATAGGAAAATGTGCGCGTCCTTAAACTTTTCAAAGATATGTCGCGGATTGAATCTCTATCTCTAATATAGATAAAGGAAGGAAAACGCGTTGAAAATGTAATCGGATAAATAATGCGGAAATAGAGCACACACATAGAGAGAGAGAGAGAGAGAGAGAGAGGACAGACACGGGACGACAAAAAATAGTACAAACGTTCCGTCCGAGGCATCGAGAGTATTTTTCACGCAGCCTCTCTCTCTYTCTCTCTCTCTCTCTCTCTCTCTCTCTCTCTCTCTCTCTCTCTCTCTCTCTCTCTCTCTCTCTCTTTGCTGGCATGTTTCCTGCCGGCGGATCAACTCTTTCTTTTTCCCGTCTTTTCTCCCCTCACTCCTCGACTGCTTTCAGCAGTTTCCTGTGGATTCCACGCGTTATAAACGCGTGTGCACAGAAGCGGCGCCCGATATCCGCGTCGCGGGACCGGCGCGGGACTTTTTGATGCGGGCTTTCGCCCCTTTCAGGGTAACCGGAGCCACGGGACGAAGGAGCGCAGGAAGAACGGGGGCAGCAGGGCTGGACACTGCGGTTCTTCGTGCGACAGTCGGGGATGGGGGGAGGTGGGTGGGGGGGGGGGCCTTTGTATCGGGGGCACCGACCGTGAATCCGGTACGAGTATCTGTACACGCCGCTCTTCCTGCTCGCGACGCGAAAACACGGTCCACGACTTTGGAATTCCGCATTGACCGCCGCGCGCGGCACTTTGCGTCGAATCTGTCTTCGCCGAAAGAGGAGCCAAAAGAGATTGCCCTGCGCGAGGTGCGAACTCGCGGAAGCGCATGATCAAGCGCACGATGACGCACGCGCGACACGCGCGTTTTACGCATAATTCATCGTGCATCATCGAGAAAAAAAGCGGATCCCATTCGAAGAAATGGAAAAGAAAAGGTGCACATGCCTGTGCTCGGGAGTCTTGCCGATTATCTGGAAGACGGCATCACGTCGCTTTAATCGCGTTACTGTTTCATCATTATGACAAACGCGATGTCCGCGGGGGGGGGGGGGGCGGCCGCTGGCAGAGAATGGAGANGGCAGAGAATGGAGATGCGCAAAATCAATTCGATTGTTCCGCCAGTCGGGTTCTTGCGCGTGGCAGGCGCCCCGGCAAAGTTTCGGGCCGAATCCTCCCCCTTTTTCCAGAAGCCACAAAGGCTTTTCTTGCATTATTTTCACCGGAGCACGCCGGAGGATTGTATCCTCCGACGGCGGATCAACCAGAGCGAGGATAAAAGACGGGAAGCGCGGGCGGCGGGACGCGAAAAACGACGGAGGTAGTTGCGGAGCAGAAGAACGGAACCGCGCCAGCGTGGTCAGCCGAAGGCAAAACAAGAGCCACGAGCTTTATTGACTGGAACCGATGAAAAACGAGCAGAGAGATCGACCACCATTCCGCCGCACCGCGCCGCACCCCGCCAACCCGAGTCGAGTCGAGTCGAGTCGAGTCGAGTCGAGTCGAGTCGCGGCCACGCCGGTCCGCATCGAAACTCGAGCTCCGGCAGGGCCGGCGGGGGGATAAAAGTTCTGCCGCGTCTCGCATCGATGCGATAGGTAAATACGCGGGATAGATACGTGACGTTACCTACGCCGAGTACATATGTGCCATGGCGTATACGCTTTCCCGCGGGCGCGTCGGAAGGGTGCATCGCCCCCGCTGCAACCGCAAAAGTTTCGCCGCGGCCGCGCCTCGCCACCACGCGACTCATCAGTTCGCAATTTTCACCTTAGCGGCCGGCCTCCCCCTCGCAATCTCCACCGAATTATCAGGAGGCGCCAGTCCCCTCCCTCCCCYCCCCCCCCCCTTTCTCCCTGCCTCGCGCGCCACCCTGATTCGCATCTACTAATCCGCGCTCGTAATTGACGGGCCGCTCGGGTCGTTAACCGTAAACCCTGACCCTGACCAGTCTCCGGCGAGAGCGTTGCCTTCATATTCACGATGACGATCGTCGGTGCAATCCCTTTTGGGGCGGGGGGGAATTATGGATGGATTACTCGCTCCCCTTCCGCAATAGAAAGCAGCATTTTAATAAATAAGCCTGACGTCGTCGCGTCTCCCGTGTTTCACGCAAGTGAAACGCCGATGAACCGCTACCTTCCGCGCGATCTTCATCCCTCGCCTTCCCTCCTGCGGTGCATCGTGCACGATGCGCGTTCGCGGGAACGCGACCGAAGAAGAAGAAGAAGAAGAAGACGAGCCAACGAGGCAATCCGCGCGGCGTCCTTTCTCATTTCGCGCGGGCCGCACGCGAGAGACCGCTTCCGGATTCCCGAATACTTGTCCCCCGATATGCTCGCGTATTGCATCGCCAACAGACAGCTACGTGGCCGTGCTACATAAGCCGATACGTATATGGGAGTTACGTGTCGAATCAACTGCGATCAGAGAACAGCTGACGCGATGTCTCACGGACCAATCAGTTTTATTCGTCGTGGAGCCGGCCCCCGTGTCGTTCGTCGTGCAATTTCAAAGATTGCGCCGCGGCGGCGGCGGCGGCACGATGACGACCGGCAGTGACATCGCCGTGCGCGATCGACTTCCGGTTCCGCCTGAAAACCGCAGACCGTCGATCAAAGATCGACGACCAGTATCGCGAGACTCGTGTCACGGAGCGAACGAATCGCAAAGGGGTCCCCTGCGGGGAGCGCGAAGCTGAAAAGAGGCAAGTGGGAACTCGCGATGTTCCTCGGGACATCCCGAGATGTTGCCCACTGCCGTGCAGACACGTGCGTGCACGCATGACGATCCGGCAGCGAGTAATCGAGAGATGACGAGGCGGCGCGAGTCGGAAGTCGCGTCCAAAAGTTCCCGCCCGTTTTTGACTCGATCGATTCAATTTGACATCGTTGCCTCGTGTCGGATCGAACGTACATATCCAGGTGTGCGCGCGCGCGCGCGAGAGCGGCATCCAGATCGGATAAAAGTTTAAAGCTGCGAGTCAGTAGTAAACCTCGGCAACTTCGGCGACGCGAATGGCATAAGAGGAAGAGGGCGGAGGGGAGGGCGAAGGGCTTTTCGCGCGTCCTCTTTTTCCCGCCCCGGAGGAACGGCGGGACGAGGGGAAGTACGGGGCGTACCGGGCGGCGAGAGTCGTTTAAAGTCGTAATTGCGCCAATTTCGAGTCGCTTCTCTTTTTCTCTCTGCCGCTCGCTTTTCATCTCTTCAACGCCACTTCTGGTAATGAGAATGAAACAAACGCCCTTCTCCTCGAATCGGCTCGGCAATATCGCCCGCCGGAGCGAAACGGGGAAAAAGCCCGCGCGACGGCAACTTCGAAACGGAGTCTTTGATTACTAATTGACGATTGATAATTGAATTCGTAGGCATAAGCGATTCATTAATTCCAGATGAGAGAGCGAGAGCGGAAAGCGGAGCAGAGTCGCCAAGATTTTACGTGCTTGCTCGGATGTAAGTTAAATGCCCGACGATATCGCCGGCATTTACGAAGCGGAAGAGATCAAAGGTCGTCGCCTAATGTCGCGATGCATCTGTCGCGACCCAGAACACGTGAGCACTTTATTCCTTTTTCGGGAATGATAAGGAAAATAACTCGCATGCATTTGCCAAACAATGGTACGTTTACGCACAAAGTACACGCCAAGATACCCTAAGTTAGCCCTAAGGACGCCCTAAAGATCCCTCAGAATCGTCAGAGTCTCGTCTCGAGTGTTGGCGACTTTGCCCGCGACTAAACGATTCGCTCATCAATCGACCTTTACCTCCAGCAGAAGCCTTTACCTTACGAGCAGAAGCGCATGCTTCAGAAGTGGAAACGGTAACGAAAAGAAGAGCGGGACTCGAAGGAGATTCGCGCGGACGGCGGGCGCTTTGAGAGCGAAATGTTTTCGTTTTGAGATCCTTCAGCATCCTCCGGAGCTTTCCCGCGAGGAAATCGCCTCTTCTCTTTTCACCCGGTGAGTGCAACGACGTGGCGCGGTGGCCGGGTTTTTAACCCATTCTTTCATGCATTTGCAGCTTTTCCGCGATGCCTTTGATGCGACTAGGACCGCTGCCGACTCGGTCGAGTGTGCGCGCGCGCGCGCGTGTGTCTACGCGCACCAAGTGCACACATAGCGCGCGCTGAGAGTGACAGACGGAGGAGGAAGAGGAGTTTATAGGTGGAAAAGCCCGACCGCGATGTCCTCCACCTTTTCCGCCTTTCCGGGATCTCCTTCTCCCTTCTTTGTTTATACAGTGCCCCTCGGATGGTTGGATAACGTTCGGGAGCAGCCTCTTCAACCTGAACCGTTCCCTCCATTCCCCTTCCTCTGTTTCCCTCCGCCGCCGTTGTGCCGCTAATCACTCTGCCGCGAATGTATTGTCGGTTTTGCTTTCTCTTTTGCCATCGCCGCCGCTGCCGCCGCCACCGCCGCCGCCGCTGCCGCCGCAGCGAAAAAAAGTGGAAAAAGGAAGAAGCGGTTGACGGCGAGATGAATTGATCGATGGCGGGAATAGAAAACGAAACACTCGGGGGATTCGTTCGTTTGGCATTCTTCGTATGTAAACTAAGGTAAAACTGCTGCGACTCTCGCGACGGGAATGCCGACGGGCATGTGCGCAAAGTTAATCGAAAGCGACGACCGGTGAGATAACACGGCGCACTCCGTTTCGCGTTAAAGCGATATCTTTATGACAAGATTATTAAGAAATGCTAGAAAATCTCGTTTATCAAAATACCTCGAATACTTGACCGAATACTTTGCTGCGCGGCTCTGAAATTCCTCAAATGTAAATTGACTGCGCCGAGAGAAAGGAAGCGCGATTCTCTTACGAGAGACAGCACCCTTTAAGCGTGCAAACTTGGAAATTTTAACGAAAAACGAAAAGCAATAGACGCTCTTTCGCATACCTGGAAAGCGATGCTGTGCCACGGATGTGCACGCAGCTTCGATATATTGTTACACTCGTACACTCGTACGTACGACGGGGATGTAAGTAAGCGCGAGGGGAAAAAAGACGGAAAAAGTAAATGGATGACGAAAAGAAAATGACACTTGGCGTGGAGGAGGAGAAGCAATTCCACTCTCGGTTTCCTTTTTCCCGTTTCTCTCACCCCATCGTCCCGTCCTGTCTCCGGCTCCGTTCTGTCTCTCTCTCTCTCTCTCTCTCTCTCTCTCTCTGTCTCTCTCTCTTTTCATTTTTTCGTTCGACACACGTCGCCCAGTGCACCGCGCTTACGAACCGACACGAGCGAGGACGAGAACGAGAAACGCGTTCCTGGCCGCGATCCCCGCCGAGTCGTGACGATTGTAATTTACATAAGCTTTCTTTTCATTTCGATGATGACGTCGCTTCGAGACTCAGTCGACGCGAGAAGCGAGAAGTAGTCAATGACCGAAACGATCGAATTCTTTGCGCCTCGTCGATCCTGCGAGATCGTCGCGCGATAGTAGCGATCGAGAACCTGCCGCAGGTGGAACGCAGTCATTCCGCAGTCTTTTACTTACATCATCGTCTTGATTATCTTGATATGTGTCAAGAGCCGGAGTAAAATAAAAATCCGATAGGATTACCGGCGCAGAAACGGAGCACTGCGATTGGCTCACTGCGTGAGCCGGTAAGTTTTAATCGGAGAAGAAGAAGACGCGATTCCGATAAATAACGCGCGCCGATTCGCTCGCTTCTGCAAACGAAAGTCCTTGGAAATCGGACAAGCCGAGATCCGAATCGTACGTAATTTTCCAATCGCTCGAATTTCCGGAATGGCTCGCAAACGCGCGAGCGGTTCCCATCTTGCAAAGTTCCTCTCGCGGCGCAGCGGCGCGAGAAACATTTAATTTCTTTAAGCTGCCACAAAAGTGGCAGCAATCCGGATAAGCCGATACAGCTGCGTCAATATAGCAACGTATCGCGGACTTGATAATGCAATTATCAAGTCGGGCGACAAGCTATCTCTCGCTCAGCTTCGCGAGGACTGAGAAGCTGTCAGCCGCGTGTAGCTGCTACGTGACTGACCGTTTTCCGCAGCCGCGTGTGTCTATATCTGCACTATTTGCGCGGTTCTTCAATGAAACGATATTATCCTCACGACTCGCTCTCTCGATAACCGAGAAACGGGGTCACGCGAGCGATGCGAGTGCAAATCGCGCGTCCCTCGCGCGTCCGCGAGCGACAATTTTTGCGGCCCGACCAAGTTACAACGCGAGGGAGACGCGTTCGTCGAGCCGGCCGACCTGGCCGACAACAACGGGCGAGGAACTTGGCGTACGTGGCCGTACGCGACAACTTTCCCGCGAGAGAAGTTTTGCAATCGGACGACTCGCTTTCGCACGTTGCAAAAGCGCGACGGATTTAAGATCGCGAGGAAAAAGAATCGCCGCATCACGCCGCTCGCCGGCTCCGACGCAGGCTTCTCCAATTTCCGGCGAATGCCGGAAGTCGCTGCCGAACGGCGGCTACGTGACTCGCTCGGACCGAGGAACGCCACTTATTACACAAATTTCTCGCATTACGTAAATACGCGCGGTTGTGTACTTTATCGGTAGGCCGCAATGGCTGAACGGAATAAAATGCGCGGAATAAAATCGCTGACACTATCGCGTTCGCGATCAAGCTACACGAACACTTTCTTGCGTAAGCTTGCGTGTACCTGTGCTGCTTATCGCCGATAAAGATTCGAGTATCGCCGCGATCGAAAAGTATCGATATTTACAGCGTCGTAAATACACCGGGGTACCCGTATACATCGCGTAAACATCGTCCGAGTCATTCCTCTCTTGAACGTTTCTTTTCTCGCGTCTCTGCTACTAATCGAATCTCGCGCGAAGCGGCAAGCATTTTCCGCGAGCGTGAAAATATTTCTCTGCAGATCTGCAGCTCTGCGCTTATTTAAAAGCGACGCGCGATTGCGCGGAATCTTCCTTTATTCGTCGGCGTTCGCTGCTCTCGCGCGGAGCGTCTATTTACAGCGCGAAAAGGGAAAGGGACTCTTGATTCCGAGATCGATTTATCAATTTCCGCAGGTTTAAATTGAGCTTTGGACCACATTTGGCCGGATGAACGAGCTGAGATCTCGTCGCTGCGTAGCTAAAGGCTCCGTCAGAGACGAATCGACAGATTGGAACGTCCAATGACGCGGCTTTCGCGTGATGCGTGATGCGTGATGCGTGATGAAGAATAAATATTCAAACGGTCGGTCAAACAGTGATGAAATCGCCGGGTTTCGATCCCATTCCGGATCCTCCCGAGGAATATTTATTCCTCGTCAACTTGAAGTTCTGATCTGTCTTGATGCGCGCGATCGTTCGCGCAGGCACGCGCGTAATCAGCGTGCAAATTATTTTCGTATGAATTTATCGTCGCTAAAACTGTCGGTGCATTATCAGTGGTTTCCGTGCTTTAGATTTAAAGCGGACGTGCCTGCGTTTCGGACCAGCGCGATAAGCGTATCCGCCGTGTATATTGCGTTCGGAAGTGAGCATCTTCGATCCGCAGAGTCGCATGGCAATGGCAGATTTCTGCTCGGGGCATTCGGTCTACAACGACGAAGCTTTACGCGAGACGATATTTGCAGCCGCCAACGGTCGAAGCATTTAATGCGCGATCCTTATCGCTTGATAGAGGGGAAAAAGAAAAGGAAGAAAGAAACAGCCATACAAATAAATAGAGCAATACGGGCAATTTGTAAAGATTCCGCGGCGCGATACGCGCGCGCGCGGATATCGCGCTATATATTTGCGCTCCGTTCTTCTCCTCTTTTCGACTCCTCTTCCTCTCGATCGAAAGCTCAATCAACAGCGGCGTTATCGCTCCGGCGTAAACGGCGTATCTCGAAGAAGCGACGCCGAGGGACGGAACTGGCTGCACCTGTATCACGGTTTTTCTGCCGGCTCGTTTCGCGAGCGATGGCGGAGAATTTTCTTTCTCTACGGATGGCAAAGTCGCACGGACGCTGAGGACGTTTACACGGATCGCGCGGTATCTCCTTGCGTAAATACGGATTGCGTCAAGACCGCATCGCGCGCACCTTCCATCGCTCGCGTATCGGGAACGACGTGTACACCGTTCGTATTTACCGTGCACACGCAACGAGCCGACAGTACGGGAAGGGGAAAGGAGGACGACCAGCACCACGCCGCCAAATACGTGCCGGCTTACGACCGACTGATAAATAATACACTGCGTGCGTGCCGGGTTATACGTCATAGGGCGCGCACAACGGAGTTCCGTGAGTCATTGGTTCGTCGCGCGAAACCCCACGGACAACTTGGTCCCAGCAAATGACCAGTCGCCAGCCTGGTTTTACCTGGAAGTAAGCACGGGCGACAACAGCCCGTGCCCGGAATACGTCCAATGTCGAGTTAGGAGCGAATTAGTTGAAATCGCGAGGGTCCGAATACGCGGCTCGTATTCGCCAGCTAACACATCGTCGCCGAGGGTTTTAATTATAAGCTAATACTCGTTGGGTTTACTTCGCCCGCTGGCGAACGCGGACTCGCTAATCATCTCGTACGCGTAACGCGATGCGGGGAAATGATTGCTGCAACAGCCGCCGATGACGGTGCAACATTCGATCGTACACGCGTGATAATTCAATAGCGGTAGCTCGCGTACCGTGTATTTTACAGTCGTTATGAGCCAGCGTCGCCCGTTGCGGAGATGAAATCTCCGAATAGGAAGTAGGTGCTGCGTCGTTGTCACGAAGAAGAGAGAGAAACGCGTTCTTTCGACCGCGACATTTGCAATCGCTGGCTCTCCAAAATGTTCTCCAGAGATGCGGAGAGATCGCTCCTCGCAGGATCTGCTTCCTGCTACGTTTCCACGATCCGTAAATATTGTGATACGTTTTCAGGATAGTCGGGAGGACCCCGGCCGTGCCGCGTCCCGCCGCATGCGTCATTTATACCTGTCTACTCCGGATCCCGGGAACTATCGGCAAACGCAAGGCGAGGCGGGATAAAGACAAGAAAGTAATCTTGTATAAACCCTGAGGCAATCGAAAACGTCGATTCTAAGAACGAGAGTGCACTCAGCCCTACGATAAGAGCAAAGAAACTCGAATAATCTAATCGGCCGATATCTATCACGATTACGCTTCTCTTCGCGAAGCACGATCTTTTCTCGGACTCTACCTTTCCTCCTCGTTCACGCGAGCAAAATTATTACCCGTAAACATCCGACTATCTGCTGCTATCCGTGAATTTAAGCTTCCAGCAAATATTCTTTCTCCTTCTTATCTATCGATAATCAACTTTATTTACTCGCACGATAAACGATAAACGTCGATAAACCACGTGCCGATAAATGCCGACGATGATTTTAAAAATATCAAGGATCGTCGAGGAGACGATCGAGAAACGCACGCTAAAGGAATCCGCGTTACGGATCGTATGAAATGCGAACGCATCTTACTTCCTTCCTGTCCCGAAGGAACGCGTGAGGAATGGGATTTGGACTGGCCAGAGAATTCTCGGTGCAGCACACGGCGGAATGATCGACCGACCGTTTCGATCGACCGAGCGGAGCATCGACGGAATCAATCTGGAGGACGTTGGACGTTGGCGCTGGACCTTTGGTGGACAGCGACGCGGACTCGATTCCCTTCGCCGTAGCGGCGCATACGGCGAGCCTTGAATTTCCCTTCTAATGCACCCACGGGCCCTACTTGCATGCTAAGCCGGTACAGCTCGCTGGAACAGCCACTTTCGTCGTGCTTTCCCGCGGCTCGCTGACGGCAGCGTGGGCACGTATAAACGTTGAGGGGGACCCGGATGAGGAGGAAGAGGAGGAGCAGGAGGATGAAGAGGAGAGAAAAGGAGGGTGGACCACCATAATTCAGAACGAGTGCTAAAGGGAGCCTCGCGTACGTACCACTGCGAAACTCTCGCGTATATACCACAGCCGCGCGCTATTACAGGCAAGCGAGCGAGCGAACTCGCTCGCTCGCGCGGAGCAAAGAGGTTCGGAAGAGCAGGCACTCTACTCATAAAAATACCAACGCGCGGCAAAGAGACCGGCGGCCGAGGCCGGCGAAAATAACACTTCAAGAGATCTTACTTACGGGCGATATAGAGCGAGGAAAATTCGCGGAGGAAACGACCGCGGTACCGGCGACGAACGGGAAGAGAAAAAGAAACAGAAAGAGAAAGAGAAAGAAAAAAAAAAGAAAGAAAAAGGAAGCAGGTCGACGCCGAGGCGACGAGGTCTTTCTCCGGAACGGAGGAGGGGAGCAAAGAAGTTAATCTCAGCTGAGGCTACCTCGGTTTCGTTTCGTAGAGTTCGCTCTTCCCCGTGAATCCCCGTGCCGTGCCTTGATGAGTCACTCGCTGATTGCTAGGACGAAGCTATCGTCGGAAGCGTTGCAATCGTAATTTGGAAAATTGAGATATGCCGGATGGTTCGGAGCACGCTGTGACCCGAGGAAATACTTATTCGGGAACCATCAATCCATCGAAGAGATAACGATCCGCGTGTGAAGGAGGCTCGAGGCTCGCGGAAGATGCATTCCGGATGTCGCCGTTTAAACGTCATCGTTGTAGGATTCTCGCAAATGCTCCATCGCGGATATCCAATAAAATGTGACGTAGAGCGCGTGAACCGACGAATGACAAGTGCCTCGAATTTCTCTGTCCTTCCTAGGACAATTAACCCGTTGCCCTTATCAAAGAGAATCATGCATCACGTTCGAGAAGACTGTCGCTTTTCTTAGACGGCGTTCCGAGTATTTACCCTGCGCACACCTTCTGCTAGTTCAGGCAGAAGGGAGAAATTACAAGGAGAGCGTGTAATGAAAGACCGAAACGTCTTGCTCCTCCTGACGCGATGGGCACTTTTTGTCTGCTTCTGCCGATATTTCTACCTTTCTACCGATATCATTCTTGCCCTGCGTATTGCCAAACTCGATGCCGACTACTCACTCGCGTGAATGATTCGTTTTGTCCTTGCGAAAGCGTCAATATCGGCGCCGCCGCGTCATCTCCGCGTAATCTCTCTGGCATCCTTTTCGCGCCTTTCTGCGAACACGATTGTTGCACTCGCTCCCCGGAGAAAAAGAGAGAGAGAGAGAGAGAGAGAGAGAGAGAGAGAGAGAGAGAGAGAGAGAGAGAGAGAGAGAGAGAGAGAGAGACAGGGCTGTTTGTCAGCCTTCCTCCATCGATTCAAGCGCGTCGAGTCGCGTGCAGTGAACCACAGAGACGAAGAGAGCGCGAGATATCTCGGAGGAGGGAGGGGTACGGCGGAGGCCTCCTCGCTATTATCGACGCCGCGTCGCGGGCGTCCCGCTAACGCAAAATAAAATTAGCGCTCGTAACATTTTATGCACCCCACCGTCTACGTGGGCGACACGAGAGAGAAGAGGAGGCAGGGGGAAAGGGGTGGGTCGTTTCACCCCCGGGATCCTTTGCGCGTTGCTCACCGCCGTTGCTTCCATATCTGGCAGCCCCCTCCCTATTTGCCCTCCTTGTCTCCAGCCCCCTCGAGCGAGCCTGTCTCACTCTTACACGCAAACTCCATTAGAGGCCGTGGAACTCGCGGGGAATACCGTATTATGACACCGGAGGGCTCAAGAAAGAAACGGAGAACGCGGAAGGGCATGCGAGAACCGAAGGAAACGCAGGACAGAAAAGAAGGGCAAGGGCGGAGGGACAGTAGCCTCCTTGGGAGCAGAGGTTTCCCTTTCTGTGACGCCATCGCTGCAGCGGGAAATTATAAATATACGATCCGCTTTGCGGATCGCGCGCCCGATATCAAGAACGTTCTTCGTTCAGCGAGAAAATTCTCAGTGCGTCATTTCGCGGACGCTTCCCTTGCTTACGCTTTCTTGTTGCTTTACCTTTTTGGCGTAACAATGCGACCGTACCATCGGTCTCGCGTTTGTACTTTAGCCGTGTATAATTCCTCGCGGATTATCCCAGATGAACGCAAGCCGTAACGAGCATACAAAACGTTCACACTTGTGAAGCATCTCGGTTTAATCTTCGATAAGCTGGAAATCATCTTATCGAGATAACGGATATTTCATCGAAATAACATCGGTATCTACGGCGAATCTGTATAAAAGTCAATCGTAACTCGTATCGTAACTCGCCAATCGAGACACCGATAATAAGTCGTATCATCAAGCATCGAGCGATAACACGCGAAATATCGCTCGATCGTCGTATCGAACCGTCCGGGACGGCTTCGATATTTTATCGATATATCGATATATTATTATATGCATTTTCATCGCGTTCAGTGAAGAGTCGTAAAGAGTGAAACGCGTATCTCAAGCTTGCATTATGTCTCCAAGGTTCCGCAAGGTCCGCGTCGAGATATATCGTCATTCGCGCGACTCCCCCCGGCTCCCTCTACGACGACAAGGTCGTAACTTTCTTCGATATTTGCCCATCTCTTTTCCCTTTTTTTTCTTTCTTTCTTCTTTCTATGCTAGAGCGCTCGAATGTGACGTCGAAATACGCGCGAGAGCGACGTCTGGAACCGCTTAGATAAAAGCAAACTCTTTCATCCGGCCGCGGACTTTTATGGCGCGATCCAAGCTTATCAGCGCCATCCAAGTCCGCGCGCAATCGAGAGGAATCCTTATCCTCCTCCCTCCCTCCTCTTCCTCGATGTCACGGTAATTAAACGTGTAATTTAGCCTGTTGATAGAAATTTGCATGCTCTTTCGCTCGTCCGAGTGTTCCGAGAAGCGAACGGACGGGAATTCGGCAGCGCTCAGGGACGTACGCAATCATACGCAATGCATTTAATTTCGCCATCGATTATCGAAAGAGAGTTCCAGAGAGTCGTCACGGAGACGGATCAAGAATAAGCATTCTAATCTCGAGCTCGGCACCTTCCGAACGGCGAACGGAGCGCGGAAGCGGTCGGGATCGCTGATGCTTGGCACCGCAATCTCGTTTCGTATCTTCCGCTCGCTGGCGCCGTCGTTGGCGGTTCGTGACTAGAACCGACAAGGAAAGGAAAATTTCATGAATCGAGGCGCAGGACGAGTGCGCCGCCTCCGCCGAGCGAGCCGCGCACGCCGCGCGGACGGGGAGGAGGAGGAAAATCGATAGCGCGTCTCGGCCTCTCCTCGGGAATTTCTTGCGATCGCTCGTCGAACTCTCACCTCCGACCGCCGGCCCCCGCCTATCCAGCACCATCGACGGCACTCAACTTATCCCCCGCGCGCCGTCTTCCGACTCGATCCATAACGGTTTTTGCTGCAAGGCCCCGTCGAGGCAAAATAGTTGGAAAGCCTCGGGTCATCCATCAAAGTAACGCGATTCTCGTCGACCTAGCTCGACTAAGATTCGTCCGACCTCCGCTTAGCCCCCGCGAACTCGCCGATGAAGGCTCGAGTTTAAGAGCCCAGCTTCCGGCATGCCGCGGCACCGCGAGAGCGTCTGACGATCAAGGATGACGACGAGCATCGCCCCGCGTGTGTGTGTGTGTGTGTGTGTGTGTGTGTGTGTGTGTGTGTGTGTGTGTGTGTGTGTGTGTGTGTGTGTGTGTGTGATGAAAATCGATGACGCGGTATCTCTCGGGCTTTAAGCGAGAGCGGTCGCCGATAATCGTCTTGCTCTTTGCCTCGTTAATTTTGCGCGGTCCTGCAGCATCGAGAGAGAGAGAGAGAGAGAGAGAGAGAGAGCGAGCGCTACCTCGCGCTCTCCCCTCTAATGGATCGAAAGCGCGCGCGTATATCTGCTCGGCGGATATCCGAGCGCATCGAAGATCGGGAGATTCGACGGTGCACCGAAAATAGAACGAAAATGGGAAATATCTACCCTCGACTGCGCGCGTTACAGACGGACTATCCGAACGCTATCCAACCTCTCGCCGACGTAACTAACGCTTCCGTTACCCACCCGATAACTGGTTCGCCGTCGATTTACGAGGTTTTGGCTCTTCTTGGAAGAGCAATGGGAAGACAAGCGAGAGCGAGAGGGAGGCAAGGCGGAATCGCAAGGAAAGAGAAAAAGGAAGAGAGAGAGAGAGAGAGGAAGAGAGAGAGAGGGAGGGAGAGAAAGAAACGTTTTATCTCTCACACTCCATCGTTTTCCGCTCGTTGCTCCTCGGCCAGCGAAAAATCTCGGGCAACACGACTCTCGCGGACTCTCCAAGGACGGGGAGATGGAGTCCCGCAAGTTGCATTCCTCTCGAGCGCGAGATCGGCGGCCATTCCCCGACGGAAATGAGATCGTCCCCTCGTCCGGTCGCCCCCCCCCCCCCCCCCCCTCCCTCCTCCTCGTCCTCCTCCTCCTCCTCCTCTCCATTACACGTATCGACGGGGTGGACGGGTCACGCGCGCGGGAATCGGCCCACGGTATCGCGTAATTAAATGATACGGATCAAAGGGAAGAGCCGGCGGCGTGACAACATTCGGCGTGATCCAGCGAGACGGTGGACGCGACAATACGGCAGAATAGCAATGAGCAAGCCGGGGGGAGAAACGGGAAGAAGTCGGCAGGCATACATCGAACAGCCATTAGAACGGCGCTGTCGGAGTTGCGCTTGACGGAGAAACGATATCGCGGCGCGTGTAGCAGACGCGTCCATTTGTAAACGTCTCACGCGCAACGATCGGTAACGATCGACAACTGTATCGATACGTTCGCGGCTACGCGCATCTCGATGCGCCGCACGTTGAATCTAATCTCGCCGGTAAATACGGAGAAACGCTCGTGCTTCGAGATAAATTTCTTCGTACGAACGTCTCCTTCCCACCTCATGATCGGCATCGTCATCGATCGAGCAATAAGAGAGCGAGGTTCGGCGAAGCGAAGGTGGAGTCGATACGTGCGCGCCTCTTATCGTCGATGTCGGTGCCATGTCGATCGATTAAATAAGAAGCATCGCGTACGCTGAAACGCGTGCGCTTTCCACGCGGAGCTGTCTAATCGGCGCACCTTGATGTCTTGTGTTCTCAGAGGCAACAGCACGGAGAGGGAAACGCGGCGCGAATCCGTAGAGCGGACAGCGCAGCAGGTGCAGGTTCGGGAAGCATGACGCGAGGAACAGCCAAGCCGGGCCGAGCCGTTCCCGCACGTATCGAGAGATGTCTCGGTTCGATTGTCGACCGACAACCCCCTCGATGCATTCGCGATCGTACGGTCGAACTTTCAAGCCCGCGAGCTGGTCAGACTCGCGGCAGCGAAGGGTAACGAGTCCGCGTTCCCACACTCGCGCCTTCCGATATTTGACTTTCCAATTAGCGGTCGTTCGAATCGCTCGATTCGACGTCGCGAGCGAGCGAGCGAGCGACAAGTAATCGCTCCATAATTTATCGCCGCTCAATTTGTCATTTCCCGTCTCCTGGGCCGAGAACAGCCTGGAGAATGATCGCTGTAATTATTTTTCAAGGACTCGAGCAGCATGGATCCGGCAGCGAGCGATGCTCGCGACGGCGATGCCGTTGGATATCGGAAAGCGAAAGGATCCTCGCGCGCGAATCGCTCATGAGAAGACTCGCCCAAGATGGAGGAGAGGCTGACGCAACGCGAGGCTGGCGTCGTCCTTATCCTCAGCCTTATTCGTCGCGCAGGATTGATCGCGCGACGTAACGTCGGCGAGAAGCCACCAAGCCGCGCCGGTATCCGTTGATCAGCTATTTCTTATATCGAAAGAAACAGCAGATTAATGAACTCGTAACTCATTTAATTATCGTTTATCTCGTCACGATCACCGTTCGTTCGACATCTATTCCTATCCCGGGCCCCCGGGATTGCAGCTGCTGCTGTTCGTTGTCTACTGCTACTCGTGCACGCGTGCATGCGTTTCATCGGCGATGCATCTCTCAATTTGCATCGCCGCTTCCTACGTTCGATTGAATTAAAAACGCGGCGCGGGTAACTCGTTTACATTCGCATTTAAATATTATACGCCCCGGAGAACGGGGCAAGCGACGCAAGCACCGCGGAACAAGTCGGATACCCTCGTACCGTCAAATAATCTCATTACGCCACGTTATTGGATCAAGTCAACACCTGAGGATAACCATTCCGCGCTACGGGCGGGAATGGATCGTCCATCTTCATTCATTTCGCGTCCATAACGCAACGCCGAAAATGAACAACCAACGGATCAAGCCGGCGCCTCGCGGATGAGAATAGGAGATCCGCGCAAGTTTACTTGCTCGCAACTTGCTCTCTTGCGTCGAGCAAACACCAAGCTAACACGGAGCTGCGTAAAACACGGATAATCGTCGCCATTTCCATCGCGTTACGCGCGATCCTCCGAGTAAATGGATTTACTCGCACGAAGCGAGTGAATCATGATTTATGATTTCTCAGCATTCTCAGCATGCTCGATTCTCCGTTAACCGGACCGCGTACTCGTTATATGCTCGAGAATAGTGCAGTTTCCGCGCATCTCCCGCGATGATGGCGCGGGAAAGTGAGAGGAGCCCCGATATTTACGAACGACGACGGAGTGCACAGCGTCGCGTTAACCTGCATCGTTCAAGATAGACCTTAACGAGCTGCATTTGCCTGCGTAATGGAGATTACGTCTCACTGATCATTTCCGATAAGTGCTCGGCCGCGTTAACTGGAGCAACCACCAGGGGCCCTTCCCTCGACCCCTACACCCCCTCCCCTACCCCCTACCCCCCTTACGCGCCTATCATCGTATCAACGGTATCTACGTTACGGGAATATCATCTCACGCGATATCAAACGATAGCAATAAATAACGATTACGTGCTAAACTCCGGGATTGACGTTAATAATACGCCTTAATAATACGCCGGCGCCTCTTGTCGCCTCGTCCGTCTTGCGTAATGCAAAAAGATCAAATCTGCCGGCGGTCACGTGACTTTAATCTCGCTCCAACGTGCGCGGCCCGTTTTTCTTCTTCAGTCTTGCGAATACGGGATACGCGACGCGAGATCTGGAGCAAGTAAGAAGCGAGGGCGGATAAGCGAGAGTGTACGACAGATTCGACAGACGTGATCAACGTGAGCACGTTGAATTGGTGCATTCTCGGATGCAACTTTCAATCCAAGTCGCAGTCGTGAAATTTCACGGCAATTAACCGAAATCGATTATGTTTCGCGTTCTGACTCACACGCCACTCACACGCCATTTCCCCGCGCGGTGATCGGTATCGGGATCCGGAATAAGCGTTGGCAAGCGTCGAACGAGCGCGTTTTCTGTAACCTCCTTACCTGTAACACAAGAAGAAGAAATCGATTAGCTTCCGATTGATCGCTGCATCATGCCTGTTACAGGGCGCACTTGAAGAATAATAGACGGCCGAACAATGCGGGATTCCCGCATTTCGCGAATTAACTTGCCCTTCAGCAAACAAGTCGAGAGGAAGGACGCAATCGGCGCGCATAAAACGTTAATTACACGACCACCGAGCGGTGGAATTGCGGTGGACTGATGAAACCGCGAAACGCGCGGACTTTCGTTTCGCTGGGAACGGTGTAAAAAAGTCGCTGCCCGGCGGAAGGGGGGGATGACAATCGATTTCATCCGGCCGATCGGAAAAACAAGCGGAAGCGGCGCGCGCTTATATAAATAATCGCGATACACCGCGGAGCTTCTCGCGCTCGCGGATTTGTCGGCGGATAACGGACGGCCGCGCGTGTTCGCAGCGTTAATAACGGTAAGTAACGCCGAGTGCGGCAAGAAAGACGGGGACGAATGCGCCGCGGAACTCGTGACTGATGGCGGTTCCGGCGATCCACTTTGTCAGTCCTGCGAGAGCCCCATCGCGGAATCGCTCGCCCCGCCGGCGAAGCAACAAAGTGCGAAGCAACAAAGTGCACACACGCGACACATTGCTCACCGCGGCCGCCATATATCGCGCGGAAGAATCCCGAGATCTCGAGCGCCGGCGCGCGATTTGTCAAACTCGCCGGCGGTCTCCGCGCAACGGCCAGCCGAAATCACGTCGGAACCGGAATGCAGATCCGGACAATTACTGGCGGCGACGCGGCGATAAGTCGCTCCGGTTTTTCAGCGAGAAGGCCCGCGAGAGCTTGTCCTCGGGCTGCGAGCTTGTTCGTCGGCGCGTTTTATTATCGCGGGCTCCTCTCGATTCCCGGCGATTCCCTCCGTCTCTCCTCCAATTGTTGACAATGATGCGATGTTTACCTCCTCTGGTGGAAAACATTTCAGACTCGGCTCGATTTAATTTCAGATAAATGCACGCGGTATCGTTCGCCGGACTGTTATTGCTATTTATCACCCTATGATCGCTCGATCGTCTCGAGAAATCTAGGAATCGCGCGTAACGACGCACCGCGGCGACTTGATATGCTAATCTCATCGCGCCCAAAATGCCGACAGGACTGGAATGCAGATCTAAGCGATTAACTGCGGCAACGCGGCGGCAATAGGTCATTCCAGGTTTTTTTAAATAGAAACCATACCATATCTGTCAGCGAACGAAGGCTTCGCGGCCGCGCTCTATCCGTTTGCCTCGCTCTTGCGAGCGAGTAATGGAGTGATTACGTTCCCGCCTAATTAATCGTTCTAAAGCTACGCAATTACGTTTTTACGTGCTTTCTCGCGCGAATTATTCAGGGAATGTTACAAAGCGTAGGCGTGTCAGGGAAAATCCGCTCGAGATCTTTCCGTGGCAGGGGAGAAAATAATTTTTCAACGTTTCAATTAAAAACTAAAAAGAAGTCGCTGGGAGTGACGGCACTTAATTGAAATAAAATCGACGAGCGGCCGGCGTCGAAATTAAATTTTTGCCTCAAACAAAGATCGACGGCGTGCGCCGTGAACAAACGTGGCGCACTTGCGGGCGCGAGGTGCGCGTAAGCGGCAAGTAATCGTCTAATTGCCGAGATATCATCGCGGGACCGAGTCCCTCGCGAGAGCCACGACGAGGAAGCTGATGTACCAGGAGAGGTAAGATCGAAGAAGCGCTCTCTCTCTCTCTCTCTCTCTCTCTCTCTCTCTCTCTTCCGACAGTAAACTATCCATTTCCGGCGCGGGCATGAATCGCGGGACCGCTCGCTCGTTATACCGCGGCGGCATCGATTATTCCCAATTATAATAACAAATGCAAATCACGGGAATAACGACTCGGTGGCAAGTCCCGGCAATAAACCTTCCCCGGGCGCTCGTTCGCGGTCGGGACTCCCGCACCCTTGCAGCCTCCTCCGTTCCCGAAAACCGTCATCAATGTCGAGGGATCGAGCGTCGCTCGGTCGAGTTCGCGCGGCGAACAAACCGAAGCACGAGGATCATCACGAGGAGCACATCTTTGATTTCCGCTGCTGCCGAGAACGAGAACACGCCTCGCTTGCGGAGCAAGCGATAATAGGAAAAGCATTCCGCGCCGTTACGCGATCACGGCGATCACGGCGATCACGGGGACATACACAGCGCGTCAATCACGGGGACATCAATTAAGCAGCTCCGACTGTGCTCACGCACGCTCGACAATCTGCCCACACACGAATAATTAATCAGGCTTCGATCGTATCGGGCGCGCAATCACCGGTCATAACCGGCGCGTCGCGATCGGCCGACGTGAGTTTTATAACCGACGGAAGCGGGGATCTTTATGCAGAATTATGCAGAACGAGGGCGCTCCAATTTTCGGACTTTTTACGGCCGGTGACGATTGATCGGGCAACTGGGTAATTACGCTTAATTACGAGAACCCGCTTCACCAGTCGCCCCGAAAATAATCTTCCCCGAAAAGTAATTGACTTGCCCGTGGAATTTTTATGGCAGCGCTTTATTATGCAAAATGCAAATGCAATGGGGGGATAGGTAGGTAGGTAGGTAGGTAGGTTGGGAGGGAGGGAGGTAGGTAGGTAGGTAGGTAGGTAGGTAGGTAGGTAGGTAGGTAGGTAGGTAGGTAGGTAGGTAGGTAGGTAGGTAGGTAGGTAGGTAGGTAGG
>JAHMML010000065.1:532298-598498 GCA_020341155.1 Eciton burchellii | reverse complement strand
GTAGGTAGGTAGGTAGGTAGGTAGGTAGGTAGGTAGGTAGGTAGGTAGGTAGGTAGGTAGGTAGGTAGGTAGGTAGGTAGGTAGGTAGGTAGGTACCTGTTCGTTAGCCCTGTGGCAGAAGAGCACGCGGTGCGTTGCCTGCAAAGTGTGTGATTCACGCAAATTGATACCGAGTAATAATATAATCGACGAGCTCGGAGCAATACCGCCAATAGGCGGTAAGCAGATACGGATTCCGCGTAAAGCGCGGCGATCATCGAGCTCATCGGAAATCGAATCGTATCGGCGATCGAGACACTCACTAATCGGAGACCGAACCGGCTCGAGGTTCGAGGAGAAACGCGGAGCGCGATGCGGCAGGAACGGAATCGGAAACGGCAAACGGAGGAAAGAAGATTGGATATACGACGAGGCGAAACGACCGACACAATTGCGGGAGATTAAAAGACGGGAGGTCACTCGTCGCTGTTTCATTCGCTGTCACGAGATTGCCCCGATTGACCCTGCCCGCTTTATCATGTTCCGGATAATCGAAGATAGAGCGACACAGGCGAGAGAGACAACTGCGAGGCGCGGATGCCACGATTACGACGATTACCGCGAGTAATCGCGATAATCGTCACGGGACCTGCAGTCGGAGTCACGACATCGACCGAGAGACACCGCCGCCGCCAATGGCCGAACCAGCCAGAACTGAATATTCATTAGCGATGATAATACCGCGCGATCCCCTTCCCCTCCGCTTCGTTTCCCGCTGCAGCAGCAGCCCTGCCGGGCCAGACAGGGCGGCTACCCTCGCCCCGCCTCCTCCTCCTCTCAACTCGCGCACCTTCCGTCTGTCTCCTCTCCGTTCCTGCTCTCCTCCCGCCAGCCATCGGTGTCTCGCTGCAACGCGAGTGCATGCGCGCGGTGCCGCGTGTGCGTCCGCTCGCGCTTCCGACAAAACGGCGATGCACCGGCGCCGCTTTGAATACGGGACTGATTATTATTCAGAAAGTATAGCTCTTCGGCCGACTGCGACGGCCTGGACAGGAGGCCTGAAAGGAAGCCGGGCGGATCTAACTCGATTACGCTCTCGCATAATTCGGGCAGCGAATTCGGTCGCATCCCGATTGCTCCCGGGGTCACGGGTCATCGGTCCGAGACGTCGTGCGCGAAATCCTCGTCGCCCCTGGGAAATCGCGACGCGGCTTTCTTTCCGCGCGCGTCGCGCGACAGTCCGACATTCGTGGAAGATGAAAGAGCGAAAACCGGCGATTAAAATGTCGGGGTCGCGTCAAGTCGCATCTCCGGGTTTGCGAAAACGGGGAAGAAGCAGACGCGGCTGCTTTTGCCGAAAATGCCGAAACGCGAAAGCGAGGATCAAACTTGGAGGGATCAAACTCGGCGATTTCGATCCCCGATTCCCGCACAATGCAATCAGCTCGTCCTCGCATGTCCTCGCTTCGGATCCAAGTGCGCGAATGGAGCGCGAATACTTTCGAGCGATATACCGTGTTGATTATCATTCCTCGGTCGAACGACGATGTACGAGCCAAGCAAGGACCAAGCGAGTATTATTTACTCAGATGGCATACCGCCATGCGCTGCTTAAGGGCGTACTGAGAGCAGGATGAGTTAAAACCAACGGCCGCTGGTTCAACAAGAATTACTACTCGGGCACTTCTGACTGTCGCGAGATTGCCGGAAATGACTGTAGCGGTGCTTAGCAGTCGACGATGAATCACGACTGCACTGAATCACGAATGATAATTACGTCGAGAGTACGAGGAAATGCGCGACTTTGGATAAAGGGATGGGACAAACGAACGGTTATTCACCGTGACGTGCCGAAAATCGTTAAACTTAACGCGCCCGCGACGCGTAATGATCTCGCTATACGACCGAGGAGGGGTCATCGTCGGCCTTTAATACGCGCAGTATCGCTCGATGTGAACGAGTCAGAGACTCGTCGCAAGTAATTGTTCGAACTAAAGCCTGCTTCGAATGCAATGCATCATTCAAATATTACTCGGAAAAAGATAAAATTAACGATAAGAACGCGAGAACATCCTCGCGCAGCTTCCTCGCAAGAAAATTGTTAGACAACGACGTAATTAATCCCGGCCAACGTCGCACACGTCGCCGACTGCGCGGAAGCACGCGCGTCAAATGAGCCGTTCCGTGTCGTTCGAGTCGAAGAAATCTTCTCTCGTTCGACAGAGGATCGCCCGTTGTCTCGCACGTTGTCTCGCGAAGGCGACACCCATTTCTCCCGCTTCGGCTAAAGCGCGCGGAAATTTATATCCCCGACACACGTACGCGCGTGCGAGGGGTGGCTCGCACGCGCGGACACGTGCAGCGAGTCAATAGCGTTGCGAGGCGCGATGTAACGCGGTCCAGAGGCGTGCACGACCTAAATACGGACGACGGCTCGAGTTAGCGAGCGGCTGCTTCCAGAAACCTCCTCCATCGGACAGAGGCAGGGGACGGCGGTGAGGAAGGAAGAGAACAGTTCCCGGTAATGGCGACGAAAGCGCGCCCATAAATCGCTCGCGTCCCCGCCGTGAAATTATCCGGATTTTTGGAGCTTCGCGACGACAAGGAAATTCCAAGATTTCCCACGTCATGTGCCCCGAATATCGTCGCTCCCCCCCCCCCGCCTCCATCTACTTACCGGAGAGGAGCGACGCGAAAGACAGCGGAGTGCACGCTAACGCGCAGCTCTACGCGCTTCGCTATAAATGCTGCGGATAATTGGCGGGAAATTCGAGCGGATTCCCAACGATGACGCCGCGCCGCGAGAAGGAACGGCGCGCGTGAATTTAAACCGAGCGTGTTTCGCCGTGTATAACGGCGAGCCCGCGGTTGCTGTAAATTGACTCTTCCGCCGGTTGACGAAGCGGGACGAAGTAAAGCTGCACGAAATGCAGCGGCGACGCTGCGGATGCAGCTCTCCCCAGAGGGAGGAGACGCGATAAAAATGCGTTGAGAAATTTTTAATGAAATACCAGAGCGAGCCATTCGGCGGGTCTGCGTGAGACTCGCCAATTTAATAATCGTCGTTCGTTTCTTCTTATTTCGGTGGGAACAATGTAACAAAAGTATCTCCGAAGAACTCGCCAAAGAACAATTTAAATCTCGCGAATAATCGTCATTGTAACATGCAGACAGCTCGGACAGCGATATATCCGAAGCGATAGGCGAAGCGGTTCGCGCGATCATACGAGCGACTATTGTCAAATGCGTGAACGTTCACGTGGCGGCTCTAGGCGCCCTAGGTTCCTGGCTATGAATCGAACGACATTTATAGCACCTGCCGTTTATACTCGCTTCCGACGTGTTTCCATTTCCGTTGTAAGAATGCCTCGCGACCGCGCGACTCGACCGGCGCTACAGCGCCGAGGAACGTCGATCGCGAAAATTCTCAGAAGAGTAACGAGAGTTACTCCGGCGCTATTGTTGCTCGAGTCGCTGATTACGGATGATCGATCGATTTTATTCAGGTCGCGAAGAATCGACCTGGCTCGGCCACGGGCAACAAGAATCGCGCGATTACATCATCGGCGCGATACTTATCCTCGCGCGGCGATAAATCGAAGCGCGCCAGCGGCGACGACGACGACGACGACGACGACGACATGCGTGATACGGTATTCCGCGCAGCGGCCCGTCCACACCGTTGCGGCGTGAGACGCGAGAAGGAGAAGCATCGCGCGATCGAAATAATTAAAGCGCCGTGATAAAGGACGCGCAACGTGAAGCGACATTTTTCACTCGGCTCCTAAGCCCAAGCTCAAAGAGCCCCGCGATCTAAATAAGACCGGCGGGAGAGAATAAAACGGTACTGTCGGCGATATTTGCAATATTGCTCCTCGAGTCAGGCACGCGTACCCTCCTCCCCTGCCCCGCTCCTACACTTATTTGCATAAAATTGCAGTTACATCTCGGCAGACACGTTTCGCCTTGCGCGCCTCGCGAAATTTCTGATAGTAGAGTAGTTCGATCTCCCCCTCGCGCTGCGTCAGCAGAGGGAAGAATGGAAACGAATAACGAGACGCGCAGCTTCCGATCCCGTTGCGCGGGCAGATCACGCGCAGCGCAGATATGTATACGATATGACACGTGCGAACGGTCGAAAATACTCGTGAGAAGAAAAAAACGAAAAAGGAGAAGGGAGATCCTCCGCGGAGGCCGCTCTGCAGCGATCTCCGTTTCTCGATCTTCCGATTCATCGACGAGTAAATAACGTTGCAGCAAGATTCATCGCAACGTGTAGCGAGAGTTGCGCCTTCTCCGGTTCTCGGCGTTTTCTCGGACGAATTCTAAGGACGAATTATTCCCACGATAAAATTTCTCGGCGTCTCTCGAACAAGTCTCGTCATCTTCGTACGACGAGAAAATTTAAAGTATCGCGCTAATTTTAGCCGTATCGTGTCGTATCGATAATCGACGCGAGATGTTTCTCGCTCGCGTCACCAATGATCTCACCGACGAGTTAACGAACGTGATAATACGTTAAGTCACAAGGCGACATTTAAGCGACACACACACACACAAGGCGACGATTAAATAACTGACTATTTCATGCGAGAGAGAGAGAGAGAGAGGGACTCGCGCGTTCAAGGAAAACCTGTTTCCGCACATTCCCCGCCATTATGCGACGGTATCGCGGCAAATGAGGCACGGGATCCTAACTTTATTTTCAGCCGGAACAAAAGCGGACTCCCGCGCCACCCTCCCTCTCTCTCTTTCTCTCTCTCGCTCTATCTCTCTCGCTCTCTCTCTCTCTCTCTCTCTCTCTCTCTCTCTCTCTCTCTCTCTCCTGTGTCTCGTGAAATTAAAATGCCTCAATTACGCTACTTTCGCCGCGTTTACGTTACGAGTACAATGTGATGCGGTAAGGGAGGCGAGGCGAGACGAGGGTGAGGTGGGGTGGCAGAAGGGGAGATACTTGGCGCGAAATAACGATTGCACGAAAGTACCGTCTAATTTCTTGCTCCTTCCGTCGCGCGAACATACAGCGACTTTGGAATTCTATTCAGCGGAGAGAAGAGAAAAAACGCGGCTAATTGCGGCGCGTTGCGCAAGATCGCTTATTCAAAGTGGAGCGGCGCGCGATTTTGCGCGGCAAGTAAAGCAATCTTCGCGCTCTTCGGCATCTGGCAGCTTCGATTGGCAAGTCGAGAGAAGAGCTTTTATTATCGCACTCGAGCAGATCGAGTTGTCAGCATCCGTTCACGGCAGCATCGTCGATTCGTATCGCTTCCACGCGGATTCGTTTGACGAATTTGACGGCGGCGCGATCGTTTCGAGCTACGCGCGATGCCGAAAGCTCGGCGTAGATTAGGACAGGGGGTAGGTAAGAAGACGGGGATGGCAGCAGCACGCGGCGACGTAAATCGTCGCCGCGATCGAAGCATGCAGCACGGACAGCACAGCACGGTAGCGGTAGCAGCACGGGAGCTTCATGCAAATCTTATCGCCGCTGCGAGACTTACGCGGGGCGGCCAGGGCAGGAAGATGGCAAGAAGATTGGCCCGGCGCCCCCGGGAGAGCGCGGTGTCGTTTCTTATCTCGTAGCCACGAGCGCATAAATGCATCCTAACGGACGCAACGTTCGAGAGCAACGTCCACGTCTACGCCGGGCCACGCGAATGCCGGCTGCCATTAGCTCTCCGCGCAAGTACCGCTCCACCTCGACAATGTCCGACGAGTATTATACGCCGCGCGGCCGTGATACACGGCCGACGAGGGCGAACGATGAGGAAAACAGGGGACGACACCCGCTCGACATTGTTTCATGAACATAATTTGCACTATCGCGCCATGCAGCCCGTAAATTCTGCCGCGAGTCGCGGCGCTCTTCCTCCCCTCGCACTCTCTCTCTCTCTCTCTCTCTCTCTCTCTCTCTCTCTCGCTCGCTCTCCCGGCGGTAGCGGCATTTGAATATTTTTAATATGCAGCGCACGAGGTCGGCTAACTAACCCCATATACTATCCTGCCGCATCCCCCTTCGACCCCCTCCCCGACCGTTCTCTCCAGCGACCTCACTGCGTCTCGCTCTTTCTCGCTTCCCGTTCTCATCTTCCTCTCTCGTTGCCGCCGCGGCAGGCTCGCTCTTCTTTCGCGAATTTCAGAATTTCGGGCTGGCTCTTCCTTGGGACGCGTCGGCCGACCGGAAACGCGACAGAATCCGAAATGCGGCGCAACGCGCGCGACGCACCGACCGCGACCGACGAACTCTCCGTCTTCCACAACTGGGACTTCCTCGTTCCGGACCGGTCTCTCGCCGGAATTTTCCCGTCCCGGCGGAACTGCTACCGGTGACGTTATTGCGCAGCGCTCGACAAGACAAGAGAGACAAACAGGATGCAAGGACGCGCGACTGTCTCGGCGAACGAGCGATTCGTCGGCAGGGAATTTTCGCGGATCGAGCGCGAGCGCCTACTCGGTCACCGATAATGATTCACACGCTACCGCGAGTACACCAGCGCTACACCTCGGTCTCTGGAATGCTAATTTCCAGCATTTCCAGTTAATTTGTTACTACTGCAGAATGAAAATACACCGGCTGCGCTGACGTATGCGCCGCGCGACACGACCAGCTCGATTATTCGATTATTTCGCGCGAGTGTCGGTGCCGCACGCGTGAGAATGACGGTATCGTCGCGATACCGTAGCCTCGCTACGTACGCTAACGAGCACGCACGTATGCATTATTTTTGCGCAATTAGCGGAGAGACCGACGCCGGGCCGAGAGAAGTGAAAATTTCCATAAATGCACGGTGGGGGGAGGGGAAATGAGACATTACTTTCAGTTGTGTAATAAACGTGATATGCTTCACGTGACCACTATTTCGCGAGATAAGCCAGAGTCGGTTCCCATTTCGGGATATAAAAGTTGAAATAACAAGCGTGCGCAGCACGCTGCGTTTCATTTGATGATGTAATTAAGAAATAAAATCGCGCGCCGCTCCATTGTGTCACTTGTGGCGCGCATCTCCGTCGCGTCGCGCAAACATAATAAATATCGCGGGAAATCATATTTTCCAGCGGCGTTTCGCGCGAGTTATCAGGGATAACACGCGAGTAACGCGCATAACCGGGCATAACCATAATTTTCGTTCTATTTCTCACTGTCTTGCTAAACTTTCCCCTCMCYCCCCCCCCCCTCCCTCCCTCCCTCCCTCCCGCCATCCTAACGATATCCCGAAAGAAATCCGGGAACGCGCGCGCGGATTACAACGCTCGCGATATCCACCCCGTCTCGCTAGCCAGGTGCTAGCTAATGTGCTCACGCGAAAAGCATTTCGGGATCGCCGTGCGTTTCGGCCGTCTACGCCGGCCACGTCCGAGAATAAGATCTCCCTCGTTCTCGGATCTCGGAGAGATCCCGGACGTCGAAAGCGAGACGGCGAGACGGGAAGAGGAGGAAAAGACGGACGGATCGGAGGCAAGGTAGGTGCATCGTTATCGCGAGATTAAACTGTCGTCGATGAGGACGGCTGTGGTCAGGCGACGCGCGATTGTCGCGGCGAGAGCGAGACGGGAGATGGCACAGAGGAGAGAGGGGAGAGAGTTTGGGGAGGCAAGAGAGAATTCATTAAGGTATGAATAATGCGTCTGCGATGCCAAGGCTGCTGCCGAGCGCACCACCATGCATACCATGGCCTGCCCAAGGCATGGGCGGAGAGGAGCGTGGCTAAAATTAAAGCGAATTCGCTCCCTCCGCGACGCGGCCGCCTCTGGGCGAAAACGCTCCGCGGTGCTCACGGTCGCCACGTGCTTTTCTTCGAACACACACACACACAGAGAGAGAGAGAGAGAGAGAGAGAGAGAGAGAGAGAGAGAGGCGAAGGAGGAAGGAGAAAAAGAGGAGCGCGCGAGCCGACGACGAATACGGAGAAATATTAATGCGAGACGTCGTCGTGGTCGAATCTCGCACGGGAATCTCGCGAGGAATCGCGGCATCTGGGATTCGCGCGTTTCGCGCCGAGACTCGCGCCTCGACCCGCCGCGGGAAACGCGGATCAGTCGCGTCGCGACGATCGCTCGTCTCTCGTCCCGGAAGGAGCAGCCTTCCTAGGATCATGCACCTATCATCGCTGCGGAAAATCGCGACCGGGATGAGAAGAGAGAACGATCGAATTAGCGGTTACGGCCTACCCTCCCATCCACCCACCCACCCCCCTCCTCACCGCCCGCTTTCGCATACAGGGGCGCTTCGGATCCCATCGCGTCCCATCATCACGCGGCAATCCAATTTGCGCGCGATGCGTTCGTATCATCCGATCGGGACGCGTTCGATCGGCGCGTCGTCGGCGATCGCCGGATGCAAACGCGGGATCTTATACGCGCGGGCGGTAGGCGACAAAGACGCGAACGTCGCGACGAAATTTCATTGGGTCGACCAAGCCGACTAAGATCCGCCAAGGACGAATTCCGGTTTCCTAGGAGCCGCGCTACATCTCGCGATCGGACGTTTAGCGAGATGCGCGTCGGGATTTATTCGTCGTCGTAAAGATCGCGGCGAAACTGATCGGAAACTACTGCCGGCCGAGGAACGTGCGAGACTACCCGGCGAGGTAGAAAGAGAGAGAGAGAGAGAGAGAGAGAGAGAGAGAGAGAGAGAGAGAGAGAGAGAGGAGGGAGGGAGGGAGGGAGAGGAGCAGAGCCACATGTGCGATTTAATTCGCGCCAAACAACGCGAATAATGTGCGCGCCAGACGAGCTTTATGGCCGTCGAGACGCGATCCTACGAGGATGGACTTTTTATCGATAAGGCGCATCTTTTCGGCGAACGGCAATTTCCGGCGAGCGGCTTTCGAAGGGGCTTTCGACAACGGTAAACATAAATAAGACGCGTTATCGAGTTTACGATAACGTTTGACGAGAGCTACGCCCGCGCGTAACTTTTTATCTCGCGCCAAGTCAAAGCGCGTCCGAGTGATGAAAATTCGCGAAAATGGTTTCCCAAGTTTAGGAGAGCGGATTTGGAAAATAGATTCGTCAAGAGGGAAGAATCATCAAGCTTGCAACAGCTGACATCTCGGCGACGCTACCACCGACGCATATCCGTATCCGTCACTTGTTTATCACTCACCGACGAATAACCATCGCGAATATATATTATCGCGAATCGATAATTCGTCATTTGCCTTTCGCGTCCGTGCGTTCTAACGCGCGAATCAATCACGCGAATTCAAAAAAAAAAAAAAAAGAAAAAAGAAGAGAAAAGAATAGAAAAAAAGAAAGAAACGACACTTGGCTGCCAAGTACGCCAACTCTCGATATGAATCACATCGGGACGCGCCTTTCACCGCCGCGAGGCGTCTAGCGAAATGTTTATTTATAATACACGCTCCTTGTCGCGGCCTGTCAAATATCGAGGAGGATATTTCGCCCGCTGCGCAAGACAGCCAAGAGCAAACGACGACAGTCGCGAACATCGTACGAGAGATCGCTCCTCTCGAGCGTTGCTTTCGCCAGAATTTTATTCCGGCCTGCGGCGGTAGCGGCGGCGGTTACGTAAAGTCCGCCAACGAGAGTTCTCCAGAAGGATGCCTGCCTGCCCCCCCCCCCCCCCGATAGACACTCGTCGATAAATCTAACGCGAAGAAAAAAAAATAAGGCTTTGCGTCACGCGCGCGCGCGCGCGCGCGAGGATCGCGCGTCTCGAAATACCTAGACCCAGATATCCGCGTCGTGTCGACAGCGAGCGTCGTCCGTAATGCCGGTGTGTGCACGAGGCGTGCACGAGGGTTTTCGAATATCCGTCGTGGATGCGTGCCAGATGTCTAGCGAAGCCGCAGCTCGGGGTATGTTGTACGTCGCGGTAGCCGGAGAGGCCCAACAACTCTCCCGAAGAAGCCGATGACGGGGCGACAGTTGGCATTAACCACGCGCGACCGGCCAGATACGCGACGATCCGGGGGTTGAGAGTGTGTGAGTGGGGCGCGCGTCCGCGCCCGGCCCGGAAAAAAGTTTCCTAAATGTACGAGCAGGCTTGTCTGGAAAAACGCCGCGCTCATGGAGAGACATGCGTCACCGCGGGCATTAAAGGACGGATAAAGGGGGGACCGTGATGTCACCAGCGGCCCGACACGGAGAGCTGGAAATTCTTCAGACAACGCGACGCGACCTGACGTCGCCGAAGAGACCGAAGAGACCGAAGAGACCTACGAGATTTCGGCGCTCGCAGAACAGCCGTACACGCAGCGCGCAGATGGACCGAGCTGCCGAATTTCTATTCAGAATCGCGCCTTTTCCGCTCTCGTTGATGTTCGTTGAAGGCATCAAGACCAACGGATCGGACCAACTTTCCCTGGATGAACGAATAATATAGCAATAGAGAGAGAGAGAGAGAGAGAGAGAGGGAGAGCGACACTTGCGTATTCTCGCGGCGGGAAAAGTTCAGTCGGCAAAGAGATAATAGGCGCGCAATAATCGGCAGTCGATCGAATCCAGATAAATTCTATTCCACGTTCCACTTGCTGTCAAACCAAGCCAAAGATCCGTGTAGCAGTCCCGGTAGCAAGGGAACAGTTTCCGGAGCACTTTCGGACATGGGGAAACTTTCGAGGCATCCGATTCTTTACGGCGAGCAGAATGACGCGGTGATTTAACGATTATCTTCACGCTCGCTGTAAACCGCGCCATCATCGCATCACCGCGCCGTCGTTCCCCATCGCTTTACAGCGGGTAATTTCGAGGGAAAAAAAGGAAAGGAAGAAAAATATCGGTGCTAAAATTAAGTATCGCTCGATGATACGATCGATCGGCATCATTTGCGATACGGCGCGATGCTACGCGGCTCCATATAAGAACGCTTTACTGTTATAGTCTTAAATCCTCGATATGAAAAGGCTGTTAACCCAGTTACGTGAACCGTGCGTATCCTCGTTGCGATGCTTACGCTTCCTACCGGCATTAATCAGCTAATTGACCGAGTCCCGCGGTTAATGAAGCAACGAGCGAGTCCCGGGGTCTGCGGGAATAATGGAGGATGCGAGCGCGCGTAGGAGGGCGATAAAAAAAGAGCAGGAGACATCGGCGAGCGAGCGATGGAGGGTAAAGGGAAGAGGCGCGAGTCGCGCGCGTCTCTCAGAGACGCAGAAACCGCCACCGCGTCGAGTAGAAAGGTCGAGCAGAGAAATCCGCGCTAAAGTCCGAGAGGGCGGACAATACCGGCAGGAGAGGGAGCGAGGAGGAGATCGCACAGCGCTTCGTCGACGACGGAGACCTTTCGGCTCGAGATATTAATTTCTCGTTAAAACTCGCTCTCGCCGAGAGCCAGCGGGAGGAAGGGGAGGTCGCTTCGAAACGGCGCATAAAGAGGGAGGACTCGGCATGCGAGGTGGCCGCGACAGGAATGGCGCTGAAGCGCGTTGGCAGAACGGACAGAGCGGCGACTGAGAGAAGAGAAGATGACGGCGACGACGACGACGACGACGACGACGACGACGACGGCGGCGGCGGCGGCGACGGGAGAAAAGTGCCATGGAGAAACTTGCGTCTCCATGGCGAGGAGCCCCCTCGCCATGGTGACGCGGGCGACGATCTCCTTTCTCGCGACGGGGAAGTAATTACGGCGGGCGAAGCGACAGTCACCTGAGAGCACTTTATCACCGGCCATCGTAATCTGGTGCGCCAGCCGGACAGTTCGGACTCTCCCTCCCCCTCCGTCCTCCTCCGGGATCCAAGTTGCAGGCGCGATGGACAATTTGCAGCGGGAATTGCAGTACGCTAGTTTAATGACCGCCCGTGCTTTCGCCGGTGTCTCGTGCCAGCGCGAGCTTATTCTTCCGATCATCGCGACGTTGACCGAGAGAAAGAAAGAGAGAGAGAGAGAGAGAGAGAGAGAGAGAGAGAGAGAGAGAGAGAGAGAGAGAGAGAGAGAGAGAGAGAGAAAGAGAGAGAGACAGAGGCTCGTCTCGGATCTCGTAGCTCGTAACCGAGCGTCACGAGTGAATCACCAGAATCACCATCGAATGAGCAATCTTCGGCTCTCGCATTTCATGGGAATCGATGCGCAATCGGAACGTACGGATACGTAGAAGAGCGCGATATCACGCCGTTTGCGAGAATGGAGAATGGAATCGGTTGCAAGAAAATATTCGGTGCACATTGTCCGATTTTCCTGATTGGCCGCTCGGCGCTAATTTAAACAGCGCGATCGTTGCGCAATCGTTGCATCGCATATTAACATGGACGTGATCGCGCGGCTGCCGCCGCGGAGTAAACGAGCACTGAGCACTGCCATAATCGGCGGCATTATATTGAATTCATCGCCTTCGCCTTCGCGGTGTCATTAAGGTCGCGCAGTCGCGTATTCGTTCGGCGCGGTTTCGCCGCGCTAAAGCGGGATTCGTCGCGCCGCGACTTCGTTACCATGACAAACGCAGCGCAATAACAATAACCGCTATCGTGGGTACTTTCCGCGGCTGAAACGGCTGATTTTACTATCGCTCGTCGTCGTCGCGGCGGGCATTTTTAGCGCGCGCTGAGCCCGCTCTCCGGCACACCGATGCGGCACGGTCGTAATTTATCGCCGGCCAGCGTTGGTAGCCCGGTGGACCGCCGCTAACGCCGACCGCTAACAGGTGGAATATCGTTACGGGGAAAAATCCCAACGAGCGTGCAATTTCGATTCCTCTCCGTTCGTCAGCCTTTACGGTTCTCGGCGGTCCGTGCTCGTTCAGGCTTAATCATCGGTTTCTCGCTTCAAGCTCGCTAACGATTTTCGGTTCCCACGCGCCTAACGAAGCCTCGAGCTCTCGTGTCTTTCCAAAATCCCGCGATTCGCCGCTCGCGAGTAACGCCTGTAACTAATTCATCCTCGGTCATACCGGATTCTGCCGAATTTATCCTCACGCGGCGACTCTGAAAACAACTTTTTACCGCCGACTCCCCTGACATCCGCGATGTCAACCTGTTCTCGAGCGGATACGCTCGCGGACACTCGATCACAGCCGCGTGAATCACAACGATACCATACCAGCGGATTAATTTTCTTCGCTGGCAAATTTCCCGTGGAAGAAAGAGCGGCACGCGATTGTGAAAGGCACGTGGAAAGAGGGGACGCAAGAAGGGAGGAAGGGAGACGGAGCAAAGCGCCCGAGCGTACACGCCGGCCGGGCGGAAGTACGGGAAACGACGACCGGCCTCTTTTTCCTCCATCCGGTTTGAATTACTATCATCCCGCCGAGCATTGTCTATTGTGGTGGAGAATTATTTTATTATCGCTCGGTCGGCCGGCTTCGCCCTCTCACCCTCTCACCCTCTCGCAGGGCGCTCGCAGGGCGCTCGTGAGGGCGCTCGAGGGTAGCGCGAACGGAAAGGCAGAAGAACGACCGTGCAGCGGCCGCGGTTCCGCGATTTATCGATTCCCCTCCTGCGGAGGGAAACCACGGAGTGGTTTTTTCGTCTTTCGAGCAAGCGGCAGCCTGAGTCGCGATAATCAGAAAAATCGGCAGATTCGCCGATGCACCCGCCAAGAGGAAGGAATAACTCTCGATGCGATCGAGAGTTAACGCGGAGCAGGAGATGCCAGCATCGCCAGCATCGCCTGACGTGTCATTTCGTCTTTCGCCTTTCATCATATGCGCCAATTAAAGCGAGTAGGGAAAACGTCGTTTTCATCATTCGGCCTCGGCGATATCCCGGCTGAGAAGGGAAGTTTTGTAGAGAGCAGCAATTTAGCAATTCTTGCAGATCTCACGACGAGCGGTTGCGTTCCGAGCGAAATTTCACGTCTCGTTGGAATCCCGCGTCTTACGGGAAGGCTACGTTCTAAAAGCAGAAGCCGCGATAACTCAACGAAAAAAGAAAGAGAGAGAGAGAGAGAGAGAGAGAGAGAGAGAGAGAGAGAGAGAGAGAAAGAGGGCGGACGGCTGCCCTCGGAGATAAATGGCCGATATTTTTTCGAATACCCCGTCGCGGGAAACGCGACGGCGGGCGCGGAGAAAAATATCGCGCGCCGTGTTTAATTACGCCCGGCGATTTTATGATTCCTGGGACGATCTGTAAGTACGTTTTACTGTTAGCCCGGCGAGGGGGGCGGTAGATTATCAAGGCGAGAGACAACGCGCCAGTGCTCCCGCATTTTTACGCGAGCATCCGCGAGCTGAGCGCGTGCGCGGGAAGCTAGCTATCCGCCGTTGTACCGAATGTTCCTTTGTGATTTACAGTTGGAGTTGGAGCGCCGGTAAAGCCGACAGTATTCCGATCGAGGTATTCCGATTAATTCCCCGCCGTCCGAATCTCGAGGCGCGATCTACTTGGCCGACTGCTCCCCGTCGTCGAGTCAGCGTATTATTGATATTACTTGGCGATATTAACGACAGACAGCTTCGACGAGAAAGCTTAATTATCGAGTAGCGAATAGCCTGGGTGTTACCGCTCGCAAGAGCAACGGTCACGTGCGCTGCTTATTAATTATAGGAGCGATGCTTCCGTCAAAGCCAGCAAAACGTTGTCCGTCTGCCAATGTGTGTTTGTTTGTCACTGTACAAACAAATGCCGGCTACATGTGCTGGCTACATGCCTGCCGTACATACGACGCGACATATCTTAATTGCACAGTCACTGCACCATCGCGATGCAGGAATGTCGAACAGCACCGGAAGCGGCAGATGCCGATCATCAGCCGGCGAGCGCGAACTGTCGGATGATGGCATTAAAGGCGCGCGGGAGCGCGACGCTTCGGCATTGATTAATAGCGGGACACGCGCGTGCGTGTGCGTATGTGTGTGCGTGTGCGAAAACGTCCAGCACTTATCGTTACTTGTTAAATCAATGGAACCGAGAGCATCTAAACACCGATCGATGCGCGCTTCCTGCACGACGCGACCTCGCGCGTGCACGCGAAACGCGCGACAAAAATACAGAGAAACGTAGTAACGAGCTCGACCCACCGTAACGAAAACATTGTGCCGCGTATACTACCGTATCGATATCACGCGTGTATCGCGTTTCCCGGGGGGAAACGGAGGATCCACGATGCGCACGCATGCACACGCACCGCTGCGGCTGCAGCATGCGCGCGCGCATGCGTACTCGGCGTCGCGTGCGTACCGGTCCGCACCAACTTACACCCCCGTAGCTTCCTCCCGTTTGCGTTACAGCAACGGTCGCCAAGTCTTCGGCCGGCCAAGTTCCGGCTAAATGCTGCAAAGTTCGAGCGCAAGCTGAATGTCGAAACGGGATACGGAGCCGGGCGTGAAAGCGCGCATTTTTCCAAGCATTACTCCATCCGTCACCGAGAAAGGGAACTCGTTTAATTCCAGTCGAGCATAACGTCGATCGTCCTGCTTTCGTGGTGAACGACACGGCGAAAGAAAGTCGAATTCCATTGTGATTCTCTCTTTCTCTTCGTCCATCCTGTTATGCACGCGCGCGTGTCGCGTGCGCGTGCGCGCGCTCGTAAATACCGTGCCGACTCCTCATGCGCTAAACTACCTACGGGATCGCGAGCCTGTGCTGAATATTGAAAGTAGCGCCGTCAGAGCGCCGATCAGATCAGACTTTATCGTCCCGATCAGATCTCGCGAATGGTGAATTCTCGCGCCACGAGAAGCCGAGCTTGTCTAAAAAGCTAGCCGGTGCCCGAGAATTCCCACCGTACTATTCTCCTCGTACTCAGCCTCGGCGTTATTACGCCAGAGTGGCAATAATGCTGACGATACGCGGCGATATATATATATATATATATATATCATTACGGTATCCGCAGGCGCTAACGCGCGAGTACGCGTGGTACTCGCGGGCCGCGCGTACGCCGGAAAGCGATCAATATCTGTTTTCCAACTTCTCGTCTCGATTCCAGCCGCTCTATCCGTCCGCGTTGCCGGCGCCGGCGCGTGTGCGGCGGCGACCTATTCAGTCTCCCCTCCCCCYCCCCYCCCCCTCCCCCTCCCCCCTCCTGGCGGAGGAAGTTTCCGATAACGAGAAAAGTCCCACTAACGCGGGACTTTCACTCCGCCGCAATTCGCGCGGCAATTAGCGAACGGCAGACAACGACGCGGGGGGAATAAAAATGCTAAACAGCGCTCGATTGACGGAAACACGCGCGGGTACCGTTCAACGGCCTATTTACCGCATTGTCGAAGAAACGGTATAGCTTGCAGGTATCCGCTATGATTCGTGAATGACGCTGACAGAGATAGTAAAACTCCTATCGGACTGGATACACTAGACATTGCGACGCGGAGACTCGAGACCTGGCTCGAACGGAGGCTTCGGGCGATCCGATCGAAACGTGAGCGGGTTTTGAGAATCGATTGATCTCGATCTTAAGCGCGGGCTCTGATAGCGGAGCTGGATCTCTAAAAGATCTTTATCGGCAGCGAGTCGTACGTATCTTAGCGCTGGCTTGTATCCAGGGAGCCAATGCGCATGGGGAACCTCGAGACGGAAACGACGAGAAAGTAACGCCGTGTGGAGAGAAAAGTAGCGATTCGCGGAGAAGAGAAGGAGCACACTTTGTGCTTTTGCGACTGCGTGTCATGAGTTGAGAACGTAGAAATCTCGTGTGTCTATAGTTCTTAGCTCGCAGCAGAGTATCTAATCGCTTGATGGCTTTAGAATAGGACGCGCTCAAGTGCACTCGATGCGTTCGGTGTGTTCACTAGGTGAATACGTAAATATTATTGCTGGAACGAACAACACGAAGCATGAAATACGGTAACCGCGTAGATAACATCGGGAATACTTGGGAGTACACTTAAACGCCAGAGCAGCCAGTCATCGAGCAGACGTCGCGACTCGATTCGCGGGGAATCGATCATTCGTCCAAGTCTCGCTCAAGTCAATCGGCACTGATGAGATCGTCAATAGACACGATGCGCCACGTGGTCGAGTTGTCACGTGGCGGATTGAACCGAGGATTGAACGATGCTCCAAGGGGCAGACCGGGAGAATAATTAAATAAACTCCCGCTGTCACTGTAATATAGATGAATGGACTAAAGAAGAAACAGAAGTGGGAACAGCCATCGCTATTGGTAACCAAGTTGAAAATGGCATTTGTGCCCTTTTTGTAATAACAGCCAAAATAAGCATCCAATAAATTCGATTAAACTCCTTCCATCCATAACTATAAGACCAACGGTAATTAATAAGCCCACATCTCCCATCTCTATTTGACGAAACAGTAACTATTCTAGAATTATAAGACATATAATTTTGATGGTATATCACTAAACAATAATAAACTAATCCCAGTAAATCCCAATCCCATAATAAAATTCTAATAAATAGTATCTCGTAAATGGCCTAACCAGTGTATTTACGACACGATTAACAGACGCGAGAGCATAATGCGAGTGCCGTTTCTCAGCGATTCACGCGGGAGATAATCCGCATAAATGCCGCGAGTCGTTAATATCATCACGGAAAACAGGTATCCCAGTCGAGATTCGGATACAAGATTCAGACGTGGCGATCGGTAATGGGCTGATTTTCCCGCGACGATAAGCGGATACCGCGACCGAGAGGCAGAATAAACAAACGGCACGCGACCTTGGGAAATCGTCGGCTCGTTATCGTCGTCGACATCCCTTTCCAGACAACGGTCTCGTCTGGCTGCTGTCCTGGCGCATTGTTTATCAGCGAGATTTATCGGCCGCGCTGCGCCTCGTAATAACACGGCGGCACTGATTTATTTAGATTCCATTCATGAAATTAAGCGCGCCTGCCGCGTACGTGCATTGGCGTATGATCGGCGGATTGCGTACACGGCGATCGGCGCCCCGAACGTTCACCAATACCGACGATACCGATACGGTAAAGAGAGGGAGACGATGATCGCAGGCGCGTAGCTCGATAACTTTCAAACGCGGAGACAGCTTTCCAATCTAGCCCATTGACATCGATGATGCTCCACGATTGCGACACGAGCGGATTCCAGTGGCGCTCATTCGTTGAGATCAAGAGAGAATCGTTGGAGCGATAATTAAATGTGATAATGTCGACGCCTTCGGCATCATCGAGATTGATCCGACGCGCGATCTGACCAGCGCGTGTCGCGTCACCGAAAATTCTCGGGCTTGCTCGAGCTCATCAGCAGTCTTCGCGAGAGGGGAGGATAGAAAATTGTTGTTCCTCAAGGAATAGGATCTTGCTCAGCACTATCAAACTCCGACTAGTGTCGGGAATATCGAATAGCGATGGTATTTAATAGCTGGCGAGTAAAAGTACTGCTACGCTATCGATTTAAACATTCCCGTGCCGGAGGGATCGAGCAATATCCATTTGATTCACGTCCAACTCCTCGGAGCGATAAAGACGATAAAATTAATCGATGACATGAAAAAGCTATCTTGCCTCTCCGGGACGGCAATGCGTATCACAAGGCTGGCTATAAAGTACAATATCGCGATTGACGTTCGAGTATTATACGTACGATACGTGAGAGCCATGTAATGAAATCCTATTTTCTGCGATCTTAAAACGATGCTCTAGAGAAAGTGTCCCTTCTTCCCATTCGTTATTCTCACGCGCGAAAGTGAAACGTGAAAGGAACGCGAACGGCAGCGGTTCGAAGGAAGAAATGAAAAAAACGCGCGTATCCTGGCGCGCGCACGTTTCACGTTAGACGGCTTTTTGTCCGTCGAGATCATCGAAAGGGAGAGAAAAAGAAAAAGAAAGAAGGAAAGGAGCGGAACCAGGGCGGTTAGCATCGCTTCCAGATGCCCCAATGGAATTCCGTGTTGCTAATGCAACGCCTTTCAGCGCCTGCCGAGGCTGGCAGCAACGCGAGCTCGTTAAGTGTGCCATCGGAAATTAAGGAGATCCTTTGATCTTCGTTAAGGGCCGGTCCGTCCGAATTCGCGATCTCTCGCGACGCCGATGTTGCGCCGACATTGCGACAAATCGGGAGATCCGAGATTCAAACGCGCGTATTCGGATGACGAAACACTCGCGATGGACCTAACCGGACGAGATTTATTCATCCGTCACCTGTCGAATGCGCGCGCGCGCGCGCGCGCATTGCGTTGCGGTTTCGCGACGCTGCAGACTCGAGATCGAGGACCGTCGCGATCGGAAATTCGCACGAGAGTGACTTGGTTGACGACGTGAATAAAACGCGCGGCTCGCCTGGCGCATCGCGATTCGATCAGCCGGCCCGGATGTATCGAGGGTGATTCTTTTCCAGGCGGATGACGCAAGCTCTAAACGCGCCGCAGCTCCTGCGTGCCAAAATTAATCGTCCCGCGCGCCGATCATCGATACACGCGCCCAAGTCGCGCGGAATGCGCCCGCCGCGGCGATTAACGGCGCGACGAACGGTCTTAATGTATTTACAGAGCTGAGACCCATTAACGCGCCGGTCCGCCGGTTGTTAACGGCACGGTACTGCCTCAACGAGGAACGACTTATCGCTTCGCTTCCGGCCGTGAGAACGACGCGCCGATGTCGCAAGCCAAAGGCGCCTCCGACCGGAGCTGCGACCTGCATCTCGAGCCGAGACCGAAGGGAGCAACAAATCCCCTTCGATCCGCTTACGTCGATCGTCGAATTTTATACGCCAGACAGAGAGAGAGAGAGAGAGAGAGAGAGAGAAAGTGTGTGTGAGAGAGAGATCGTGGAACCGGAATGATAAAGTCACGTTCGTTGGCGTTTCTATTTCTCGCTACAGAGTCCAAGTTCGGACAGATTATCTGTCGCTTTAATCGGACACGCAAACTCCCCTTCTTGGACAAAAGTTCGCTTTCTGTGGCTGCTTCCTCGATTTTACGCGACGATGCGACCCTGTCGTCTTGTTCAACGGAATATGACCGACACGAGTCCTCGTCGTCTTTCCGAGAGAATTTCTGCGGACTTGGACTCGCGCCTTACATCCCGTCATTAGAGATTTAATCGATACTCGCACGCAATTTGCCGTGTACTGCTACATCGTTAATATAAATCGCGCGGATTAATTAATCGTAGAATATGCCTTTGGTGATCTGTCAGTGACTCGATGAAATTATCTCGCGTCGTTGTAACGCGTTCGCGTGTATCGATATACGAGTACTTTGCAGCGATGCTTCTGTCAACGGTTTCGCTCGAGAAAAATACGCGCGCTGGATTATCGATCGTTGGCGATCGTTGGCAAATCGACTTGTCGAATACGTTGATTGCTAATAAACCGACAAATAAAGAGAAAGATCCGATAGAGATCACGAGCAGACAGATGCCGACAGATGTTGTTCGTTATACTTGAGCTGCTTTACGAGTTTGCGATAGACAGAGACAGCCAGGGCAAATGGAAACGCGCCTCGCGGTAGCAAAGTGGAAACTTGGATCCGCGTCTCCAACGGGCACGCGGATTGAGCTTTCCCCTGCTCCTTGAGCAGGGGCCGCCATCAAGATTACGGCTTTATTCAAGACGGATCGTCGTGCACGCAACTGAAATTAACGCCGAATTCCGATCTGCTGGGCTCAAGCCGGTTTTCAGCGTCGCGGGACCGGCCGGAGGGCAGCAACACAGGTGCGTGTCTTGCGCGGGATCAAAATTAAAACACGGCCAGGCTGACATTTGCCGGGAATGTTCGATCGAGCGAAGCGAAGCGGTCCGCGATACCTGCGAGGCCTCGACTCCTCGTCCTTGAATCCACGAATCCACCACAGTCACGGCGAACGATTGATCACGATTTACGTTATCGAATTGCGACACTTGCGCGCACAGCCTGGCGGTTTCCCATTCAATTTGCAGTTCGCGCGTGCGAGTTTCGCTGCCGGATGAAGCAGATCGGGCGCTCGCGTTCCACCTGAATCTCGCTAGCGGATGCGCGCACGCGCGCGCTCGGACGGACCTCGCTGCCATGATATTTGGAAACGTGACTTGAAGGCGCCGCGCTAAACTTAGAACGGCGTCCTGCACTCCAGGCGCTAAGAATAACAGCCCGGCGTGTCGTCGTGTAAACAAACAGCGGCGGGCGCGCGCGAAACTTGGGCGATTTCGTGATAGCGGAATCGCTCTCTTAAATCTCGCAGCAATCCATCTCCGCGATGCCGCGCGAGTATCGGCGCGATGAATCGCGCTCCCTCGCGCGAGCGACATGCGCGCCGTGAATTCCTGTTTTAAACGGCAGCCGGGCACGGCACGGCCGGACCCTTATGTACAACTAACAAATATTTAAGGACAAGGTAAACACGGCTGCAGTTGCGGCATTGCGTCGCACTCGCGGGGCAAGCCACTTTTTCTTCACAAGGGAGGGTGGATTGACAAATAAGAAATTACAAAACTGCATGGGCGGCTCGGGCCGGCGGCTCTTATGCGCGACGCGCACTGATAATACAACTGATAATAGAAATTGCCCAAGGACGCGTCTCAAACGTCCGACAAGGTTAATTGCGTCACGCCATTAATCGTCAACGCCATCGCGGAAACGCCAAGCTCTCGTCCTCGTTCCCGCAACGCCGAGCGCGCGCATAAAACTCGCGCGCATAAAAAAACACGCGAGAATTCATCTCCGTGGAAGATGTCGGAATGGGGCGGGCGGGAGGGGGGGGGGGATCGCGCGCAATCTCGTTGGCACAATTTCGCGAGATACGTGGCCCCGAACGACTGATTATTATGATTAAAAACCGTAGCAACACGGCAGAGAGAACGTTTCCCCATATTTTCATGCCAAGAGCCTGAACCGTGCATAGCATAGCACTTTTGTAATAAATAATATGTAACGCTGCATAGCGGCCAACTAATCCCGATAACGGGCTAATTTCCTTGGCCATATTCCATGTCAAGTTAATGAAACGGCGATAGAAATAAAAACACCGATCGCAGATACGTGCTTCTCATGAAGATGGTATCCTGGAATCTAATCTTGCAAGTAGATGACTGTATCCGTCGTAATTATCGACCGGCGTATCGATCACGTACGTTTACAGTTTTACAAAGAGATGTACAAGATTGAGGAACATCGAGATAGATGACTGAATATTTTCTGCTTCTATTGCTCCTGTCACTATTATGCGGCAGCTCACGCGTTCGCTATAATAGACTTTTCATATATCTATAGACGCGCAATAAACGATATCAACATCAAGCTAAGCTCGCCTTAAACATGATCAATATTCTCTTTGTCTCTCTCTCTCTCTCTCTCTATCTCTATTTCTCTCTCTCTCTCTACGTACATTTGTTTCCAAGCACGTTACTATAAAAACTTGTACACGTCTAGCATGTCAAACGTGTACGACAACGAAAACTATTTTCGCTAATAACGCGACACTTGGTGTCTCTCCGAAGCTGAGGAGGATCAAAATGAAATTTCCAAACGCTCGACAATTCGCTCGGCTTGGCCCTCGAATCGGATTCTCCTCTTTCGCGGTACCGTTTGATTTAAATAACTGCCGGAGAAAGATATCATAAAAAGAGACATTTTGCATTTTAATTCTTCTTATCGTTTTCCTCGTCATGGTAATGGCGTAAATGTCGGAACGCCGAGCCGAGATCAAGTTCTGTGTTCAGCCCTCGGCTGAAAACAGATAGAAGAATCCTGAAATAATCGTGCGAGAAGAAATGGGAAGGATTTATTCGAAAAACGCGATGCATCGCGGGCGCGCGTGAAACCATAGCGTCCTACTGATGCGTAGCGTTAATGAGTAAACTTTACCTTATATTTCGACACGTAATTCGCGACGAACGGCTAACCAACTGACAACGTCGTTCTAACATCGGCCTGCTCGCGCTCTAGATTCTCTTTCTGTTTACCGCGAATATCCTTGATATTCTTTTATGCGACGGACAAAGCGCGGAATGCAAAATTCACGGTACGGGGAATGCAAAAATGCAAAGCGCGGTATATCCGCGCGTCGGCCGCCGAAAAGGGCATGCAAATATATTCGGAGGGAATATGGAGATTCCCGTTTGGATGAAAAAAATCATGGGTCGATTTTATACATGTGCGCGCGAGATTAAATCCGTAATTAATGAAATCCGCATTGTATGGATCTCGACCTGAAATCTCGACCGCGGCATCCGCGCGCGCGCGCGCGCTTGCTAAATTCGTATTCGATGAATACGTGAAGGCATCCGCAAACATGACGCGATAAAGTGATTGAGTCATTTAGGAGCATCTGCGAGATATATTTAGTTGGCGATTTAGTTTAGCGACGCGTTATGATTCATTGATGGAGTCAGCAGCGAGAAAGGTCACGAACCAACAATAATGTAACCCGATTCGCGATCTCGCTGCTTTTCTCACTCGTTGCCATTCAATGCAAAGTACATACGAAGAGGATACAGAACAATACCGCGATCGAGCTCAGTGAAGCGGTGATCGTAACCGCTACGCGGCGAGAGAGAGAGAGAGAGAGAGAGAGAGACAGAAAGAGAGAGTAATGTCTTTTTGTGTTTCTCCCCGCGGCATTATATATAACTCAAATGCAACATACGCAGTTGCGCCGTTAGTCCGACACATAAAGAGAAAATTTCCTCTTTATTATACGACTGTACAACTAGAGAGCAGAGAGAGAGGGAGAAGAGCTTTACGCAAACTGTTAATTCGCAGTTTTGTTATTCCTATCATTGCGCAACTTGATTCAGGAAGCGAGATTCTTGTCGAGAGAGCGAGAGCGAGAGAGAGAGMGAGAGAGAGAGAGAGAGAGAGAGAGAGAGAGAGAGAGAGAACGATGTCACGATGAGACAGGAATTTGACATTTCTCGTTTATAAGCCCACGACCGAATCTCAGAATTGGCAGAAATTCGCGATACCGTCCAACCGACGGTGATTCACACTCGATCGTTTATCAGCTGATCGTAACGAAGCGTATTGTTACGAACGCTTTGTTCGCGTACTCGGCAAACGCTCGACATTACGCGCGGCGCGCGGCGCGCGCCTGCACGCAGGCGAATTTTCACGAAAATTACGAACGTCCTTATACACTGCGCTCGCGCGCGCATTTCGACGTACGCGTGTGTCCGCGGAAGGACCGCAAAATTTGTCCAACCAATTGAGCCCGACGGCGAGCCGAACGACGGACAAAGGGACGCGGAGAGAAGGACCAATTTGTTTTTATCGGTCCTTTGTTTCTCTTTTCAGTTTTGTAGCCCTCCCCTGCTCTCCTCCCCCCCCCCCCCCCCCCCGCCCCGTCCCCGTCCCCGCCGCCGCAGCCCTCTGCAGCCTCTGCTCCTTTCGCTCCCGGCGTTTCGTTCACCGCCGCATCGCGCAAAGCTCGTTAATTCGAGCGTGACTATCCGCCGGGCGAATCCTCCGATTGTGCCATCGAAATGGTCAACTATTAGCGGAGAGTGAGCGCGTCTGTTTGCGCACGAGTTCCTCGAGTCGTCGAGTGGCGTTGTTTTAAATCTCGGCGGGGAGCAGCGGCGGAGCCCCGCCCGTGCGGCTTCGAGACTAATAAACAATATTTCAAGATCGAATGTCGCATCGTCGACGCAATTCGGCCAGCTCTTCGGTTATTAGCCGTTTGCCGCGCGAGAGTCACGGCTCGAGCGACTCGATCGGCAGATAATTAAAAGTTAAGAACCCGCGGACGGGCGCGTATCTGAATCGCCTCTCGTTTCCGCGCGAGCGGTCCGACATCGCGAATCCGCGCGATGCGAGGATACCGAGAGAGACGCCGCGAACCCCGGCGCGACGGCATACGCGCGAGATAGTTATCTTAATTGGAAATGGGAGGTATGGATTCCCGAGGCAGCGCGCGCCTCTCTTTTCAGAGCGTAATCTACGTGTAATCTACGCCGCGGCGTATCGGCGTATCGAGCGACCGGTTTGATCACCTCCGCGTCGTCTTTTTCTGTCAGCTTTCCCGACGTTTCTCTCATCTCCTTCCCTCCCTCCAGCGCGGATCCCTTACTCGTCCCGTACGCGTGGTCGTCCCCTTGCATTTCCGGTTCTAGCGCCTCACGCGACGACCCCCGCGACCCGGATCGCGCAACGAGCGAACGTGTACGAGCGGCGCGTATATCCCTCTCCCTCTCCTCCCTCCTCTCCGGGAGGAGAGAACCATCGCTCGTTCCCGTCTAATCTAATCCTCCCCTCCCCTCCCCGGAGGGCGCCGGAACTATCGCTCGACAGATCTGCTTTGCGCTTCTATCGCCGCTCGCGCAATAATGAATTGAAGCCGCAGCCGAGGCCGCGCGATTACCCGCGCGGCGTGTAACGCGCCACGCTCAACCCCGTCGCGATGTAACGCGGGCTACGCCCGATAATGACGAACGCTCTAGACAACTTGACCGAGGTCGGACCGCGGCGCGTGTGCGAACTCGAAATAATCGCCCCGTCGCCCCTCCCGCCCGCAACGACGGTAGGGTTAATAGATCCATCTCGCGAGTGACCCAGCTGTGATGAACGAGGGAACGCATCGCGCGTACGGCTCCACGGGCGTATCGCGCGAATGAGCGCAACGCCGCGGCGACGATTTCGTTCTGGCACATACGCGAAACATAAAACGCGAATGCCTCGGCAGTGAGCGCACTGGCAGAAACTCAGAAATAACCGCCGCCGCCGCCGCCGCCGCCGCCGCCGCCACCACCGCCGCTGCCGCCGCCGCCGCGTTCCAAACGATCCCGGCATTGCCGATGCTGGCGTCGCGAAAGGAAAAAGAGACCACCGGATTGTCCAATCCGGAGATCCGCTCGTGTAGGAATAAGAGACGCATCGCTGCTACCACATGTCGCACCCTCCTTGGGATTTTCAATTCCCGCGCGTCTCGCGCTAATCTCTCCAAGATCGATCAGGAGTCTCATCCCTCCAGCGGAGGGATTGAGCGGCAGCTCAAGTAACTCGAGTGTATCGAGCGTGAATCCGCGTGAATCCGCGAAGGAGCGCGGCGAGATGTCAGATCGATGCGTTATCGAGTAGCTCTCGGACGCGAGATTATTCGGACGTCGATATAAAAACGCGGCAAACGTTGGCGCAAACGGTCGGTCGGGAGGCTACGCAGCCCTACGGCGAGGATCGATGAATCAATTGACAAAGGAACATCGGCGAGCGTGAGGATCCGCGGATTCCGCGAGCGCCGAAGAGAAGACGCGCTCCTCGAAAAGGAGGTTGCGTCGAAGGTTAACAATGCCACGTTCCGAAGCCACGGCGGACCACAATGCGGCATTCTTTCGCATTACTCACATCGCGGTCCATTGTACAGACGGACCATTGTCTCTCGCGTCATCGCGTGCATCCGCGACGCGAATACGGGAGCGACATAAGGGAGGGAGGGAGGGAGGGAGGGGGAGGGAACGAGGGAACGGCGAATGCGAGCGGGACCCATTCGGACTGAAAAGAATTACGTCAGGCCCATTCACCAAAAATGTCTCTGCGCATTCGCATATTTGCAGAGAGGAGAGAGAGAGAGAGCAGAGCGGAGTTTATTGCGGAACGGGAGCGGGACATAAATCTCCCCGCGAGACACTAAACAGCGGAGATAAATGTGATGTATTACGCGACAAAGTGGAATGTATTATAAAGAAAAGCGAGCGACGAGACGCGCCGGAGCAAATAAATACGGGGCTGTGCGGCCTCGCGCGATCAACGGCACGCGAGTTACGGAAACGCGTAAGAGAGGAAACGTCCGCCGCGGCGTGAACGTAGACCTGACGCAGGATTCAAATTGTCCCGCAAAATTGCGGCAGACGAAAGACGACGACGACGATGACGACGCTGCTCTCGCTGCACGCAAGAGGAGATCCCGACCGGGCATCGGAGTCACCAATTAAAACGGATTTACCAAACGCACTTCCACATGCATCGAAATGCAGCAGATGCACCCGCCGCCGCCGCCCCCCCCCCTCCCGGGTTCTCGGCTCTTCGGTTTTCAGATCTGAAATCCTCGCGGTGATAAGAAGAAGAACTTCAAAGTCATTAAAACTGCGCAAAGTTATACCAGTTATGCGAAATAAATCCTTCCTCCGTTGGTTTTGAGCCGTTTCAATTTAATGCAGGAAAGTATGATCACCCCTCCCGTCCTTACATTAAAGATAAATTTCCCGTGCAGGAGGAGAGAGGAAGAAGAAGGGAGGAAGGACGAGAGCGAGGAAAAAGAACTTGGGAACTTGGGCTCGCCCGTCTCGTTCGTCGGACACCGTTTAAAAGTAGCCACGGTCTTTTGCATTCTTCCAGCGAACGACCCAGCGTGTACCGACACTCTTTTCTCGACTTCCCTCGAGAAGCGCAACTCGCGCGGAGAATGTTCGCGCGGCGTCGTAAACATCGAGCGAACCGATTGCTCTCCAAGCATCGTCATCGGAATCGGTTAATTCTTGGAGAAAAAAAAAGGGAAAAGCCAAAGAGCTCGATACCTTCGAGTTCGAGTGTATCGACTGGGCAGCCGCGCGCGAAAAATATTACTCGCTGATCTAACAGCCAGTGAAAACAAATCCGGCGCGTTATTTTAATTTTTTTGTCTTCTTTTTGTTTTTTTTTGTTTTTTTTTCGTTTTTTTTTTTGTTGCCCTTCCCCCCGAAGCCTCGAATAAAACACGGCGCGCTCCCCCGCCGCTGGGAAGCGCTGCGCCAAAAATATCGGGGAAAAAATATCCCGCCGCTTTTTATACCTCCTCGAATTAAATAAAACTCCCGCCGGATTCGCTAATTCGTAGCGTTTTCGCTACGCGCGCGAATTTCATGTTTGCAAAATCAGTAAGCACCAATGTCACGTGTTTGTATTTTTAATTCGTCGAAAATCGGATAAAGGTGATTCCCGCGCGCGAACGATGAACAGCGCCGCGAAAAGATAAATCGATCCGGGACTCCACCCTCCCCCCCTCCCTCCCTCCCTCCCTCCTGCGTTCATCCTCGTTTCTGCATGGCGACGAAATTGTGCACAATTCGGTAATGCGTAGGACGTAACGGCCGCGAAAATCGCGAATAGCGCGTTCGAAGCGATAAGTAATTGGACGTACGCAAAATCGCGTCGTGATCGATAACCGACCGTCACGTACGGGAGAAGATATTGCCGCTGATATGCACGTGAGATAGAATCGTGAAATACGTACATACGTACCGTAAAATATCACATGGACCAAGTGTAATGCGGCACGTCAAGTGGAAGGATGCTGCACAAGTTGGAGGATGACGGAGGGAGGACATGGAAAAAGACAAAGAGAGACCGACATGCAGAGGAAGAGAGAGAGAGAGAGAGAGAGAGAGAGAGAGAGAGAGGCAGCGTCAACGGCGCGGAGCGCAGGCACATAATTCATGAGCGTCGATGTTTGTGCCGGTTCTTGTCTAGGATCACCGAAGCTTTTACGTGCATTTTACACGTAATCATAAAACACGGAGGCTGCACGACCGGATCGTTACGGAGGCGATTATACGTTGCCCTGTACGTGTGCGCCTCCGGTAAACAGGCTCGCGGTAAATGTATTTATTTGGAGCGGTGGACGAAGAAGCGAGTAGCAGAGCGGACACGGCGTTTGGCTCGGTAAATCGCAAATCGCGGCAAACAATTGGCGCGACTTGCCGGGATGGCGCCGGGATCCAATCTGGGATATTGCGTAAATAGCGCAAATGGCCGAGAACGAGGGAATTTTAATTCGCGGGATATCCGTCTATGACAGACCCGGTCTTCTCGGTCGCGCGCGCCCATTACGATATAATAAATATTGAATCTCGATCGACAACCAGCCGCGACTTGCGACACTTGTGCGAGTGTTTTATCAGAGAAAAGTTCCGACGTCGCGTATCTCGCCATGCGTTCTATTTTTCTTTTTCTTTTTTCTCCAATTCAACACGAGGGCAGTTTGACCGCCCCGGTCCTCTCGTCTCGATAAATCGCGCATTTCTCCTTCCTCCCTGCCCCTTCGCTTCCGACCGAGGCGGAAGTCTCCTTTTAAATTGCGCGATGAAACGCACGCGATGAATACTCCCCCCGTCCGAGAAAAAAAGTTCAGAATTATTTTACGCGAAGAAAACACGAGACGTCAGAAATATGAATAACCCGAATAATCCGGATTCCTTGAAGAGAGAGAGACAGAGAGAGAGAGAGAGAGAGAGAGAGAGAAGAAGCAGAAACGACAAACCCGGGGTTTCCTTTAATTTTGCATCCGTTTCTTTTCTTTTCTTTTTTCTTTTTTTTTTTTCTTTTTTTCAAAAAAGCTACGGAGAATTAATGAGTCCCATGGAGAACGCAGATTACGACAATTACTGCAAATAAATGTCCTCGGGAATCCGCGGTATCAGCAGCGAGCAGGGGAAGCGGCGCGTTGGCGTATCTTCCGCAGCCACAGAACTGTCTCTCAAGCTGAGTAATAACTTCCGCGATGTTAAATTCGATGCGCGAACTGCGTCGCTGGATGCGAGTAGCATTTAAAACAATCGCATGCAATTACGGCTACTCTTTCTACGGTGGCGAATCGATATCGAGACTGCGAGAGATGCGCGACCGGGGACAATCTCGTGTAACGAGCGACAGTGGACAGCGATACAATTCTCGATTGAGGATTTGTACGTTCAAACGAAGCCATGATTTCGCTGAGACGATGAGTAGATATCGCACGCGCGATATTCGCTTGAGATATTAAGCCAGATGACCAAGATGATCGCCCCGAAGATAATCGACAATCGTTTCGCTCTCGGTCCATCTCGCTCGCGCGAATCGACCAGCTCTCGATCTCGAATCAATTCGGAATGGCGCCTGGCGCTTTCCGATCAGCTCCCCTGACCTCGTCGTCCGGGCTTCTCGAGGCTCTCGGGAAAGAGAGAACCGAATCTCGCAGAAAAAAGAAGGAAGAGAGAGAAAGGTGGAGCGCGATGCGCCAGGATGGCTGGCGGAATATTCCGCGCGGATGGTGTACAATGAGCGCGTCGGCTTTGTCGCGCGCGCGCGCGCGCGCGCGCGCGGACGTGTAACCGGACGTCGTTCCGACGTGTATGTCGGAACAATTTGACGGACGAGATCGCATAAAGTCCGAAATGCGAAAACAAAACAAAAAGGGGCAAAGAAAAAAACACGCACGCACGCACGCACGCACGCACACACGTGCCTGAGCGGCAAGCGAAGCGACCAAGCACCTGTCAAATCGCATTATCGATGCGTGCATCGGCGCCATGTAGCTCGCACATGATCGCACGGTTACGCGAAACATCGGCCCACCGACGCATTGCAGCAGTGCATTGTTGTCCCTTCTCCTTTATTTCTCTCGGCCCCTCCTCTCCCCTTCCCGCGCCATATCTACGCGCGCGTTGCATACGTAATCGACGACGGGCAAGACTAGAGCAAGCCCCCCGCGCCGCTGCTTTTCCCGCTGGAGAAGCTCCGAGACATTCAATTCTCAAAGGCAAGTCGCCAATCGCGAGCGGACGAGTGCCAAGTGCGATCGATGAAAATTTTCTTGCGACGGCCATATAGATAATCGGGCAAGCTCGGACTGCGCTGCGAGATGGGGGAAATCGCAAATCGGGGGATATCGGAGAGTACGGGCGGGATATTTCTCGATACTTGTACTTCCTCTGCTGCTTCGATGCCATGATACAAACGAATTAATTCCGCGCGCAATCCCGGCGCGAACAATAACCGCTCGCTATACGGTCGCTATTAAAAGTCTATTAATTCACGTGGCCTTTGTGGCCAGGGCTATTTCGCGTACGTTGTCATGGTACGTGCGCGGAAATAAATAAACAAAAGAGCGATTTAACGAAATCGAATGAAAATGAAATGAAACGCCTCGCGCCGCGCGGTGCACGCTTTCAGGCTCTTGCCGCCTAAACGCCGAGAATCGCGTGGCCGAATTCAAAATTTCAAAATTTCCGCCGATCGCGATCGCGATCGCGAGCGCGTTAATCGGCGCTCTTTAATTAAAAGGTCCAAAGTATCGGACGCCCTCAGTTCGCCCCGAGCGAGGGATTAGCCGGGACGAAGGACGCTCGGCGTTGGACCGGCAGTTGGACGCAAAGCGTCCAAAGCGACGCAAATCGACGCCAATCCCCGGGGGCCCCGCGTTACCAAATAAAGAGCTAAACGGATCGCGACGTCGATCGTATTTTTCGCGGCGGGACGTAACTTGAAAAAGCGTCCGCGGCACAGCGCACCGCCGCACCGGCGCACGCGCCGCGCACTGGTGGAAGAGAGAGAGAGAGAGAGAGRGAGAGAGAGAGAGAGAGAGAGAGAGAGAGAGAGAGAGAGAGAGAGAGAGAGAGAAATGCATTCTACTGCCTCAGATATTGAATGGGGAACGAGTGCCGTCCGTCCGTCCGTCCCTCTTACGCTGGCCGCTCGCACCGTGCTAAGGTCATTGCACACTCGTAAACAAACAGGACGCGGCGCGGCGTCTACTATAGCGAGCGACCAAGCGCCGTCACTGAACGCGCATACACACAGAGCGATCTAATGCCGTGACGGCTCAAGGTCGTTCCACCGTGCCTCCGTGAACGAGCGWTTTTAACACGSGGATGGCTTTTAACGACGTCACACGCCTCGACATTCGATCGACCCCCGCGCGCATTCGCGACCCCCGCCCCACCTCGACCCCTCCCCCTCCCCCGCCCCCTCCTCCTCCTCGCCGATCGCGCTTGATTCCGCGATTGATTGTCCTTGCTCGACGAGCGGTCGCGAATGCTGCGTGGCAGCATCGAAGGCTGAAAGGCGCGAGCCCTTTCCCCTTTGCTTTGGCTTTATCTCAATTCTATCCGGATATTACCTCGGAGACGAGTCGCGAAGATGCGTCGCAATCTGAGATCGATCTGAGAAACGGCCTTAACAGGTCCCCCCATCGTCACGCGCCACGTCGATCGCGATTTATGAATCGCGGAATTTCGACGGTCATTCGCGACGCGTCTGTTGTAAAATGTCAAATTTTGGATGGAGCGGCGAGATGTAATCGACGAAGAAGCATCGGACAACTCGGAGAGGATTAAGCAGGTTTCCTCTCGGATGACTCGCACGGCTATGAATCTTTCAGGAATCGTAAACAGGCGGAGAATCGACCGTCATTTCGAATCTCGTGCCGTGGTAAATCTGCGCTGAAGCAATCATCGCGCGTGTCATGTGCGAGTAACGCACATCCGCGTAATATCCGCGCGAGTACACACGAGAGACGCAATCAAGCGCAGTCTTTGAGCTTAAGATCGACGTACGGTGATTAACTTGCATCGAGCGAGGCAGTAATTTTTCTAGTAACTTTCCTTTTCATGACCCGTGAAAAATCACAGGCTGACGCACGCCGGGAGACATGTATCTCACCTTTATCGCGATTGACCGAACGAGCGAGCACACGAGACTGGATTTTCCGAGACTCGACGGATTTTGCGCTCGTTCGCAAAAGTTGCATTTAATTTACACGTCGAGCGGATCCACGTGAGTCGCTGCAGCCCAAAGTATCCGGATATCATTGTAATCTGAAATGGCGATGTTTCCATGTTTAAAGTAGAGATGACGCGATTAAAGGTATCGTACGAGGTAAAGTCCATTCCGTTGTTAACGATATAATTGGATCCAACGTTGCGATTAACGTTTAATCAAGCATCTCTTTGCGTCCTTCCCCTCGGCATGAACGAGATAGGCGATGCGACAAAGTAAAAGTCACACTCCGTCCGAATATTAAAGTCACTCACTGTGCATTTAAAGCGCCTCTCCGTCCACAACATATTCCCTTTAACGGGAGTACGTCGAATTTAAAGATTAAACGGAAGGACTTTAAAAGCTGTCGCGTCGCGAGCACTCGCGGAATTCAAAACGCCTGGAAAAGTAACGTATCGAGGCATCGATCCAGCTATCAACGCGTAAAACAGATCCTTTTACGCGGATCCAAAACTAATTACGATCTGACAAGATCGTCCCGACAGGAAAGCCATTCTCCGACAATTCTCCGATAATAAGCATCATCGTTGCGCCATCGTCATCGCCGTCACAATTCCGCGATCTGTCGATTCTCTTTCACTCCAGGATCCGGAAAGAAGCGTCCCTTCGCGACGTTTACGCGGACGGAATTTATCGAGGCGACATCGGGGCCTTGGCGGAAGAGCTCGCCGCGATCCCTTCGACAACGACAACTTGTCACACTTTTTTGACAAGTGTCGCACACTGCGGAGGAGAGCGCAGAGGTCGCGAGGTTAAGCGTGCTCGCGTGTCCACCAACCAAGAGCATCGCGCCGTACGCTACTCGTACGCTACTCGTACGGCAAATTTCCATTTCACGTGCGTGGACGTTCTTTCACGCGCGACGCCGCTCCACGCCGGCCGGAACGGGAAGGTCAAAGGTCACTAACCACGCTCGTACGCCCAAACGTAGCTAAGCGGCGTCGCATTGACCGGTTTACCTAAACGCCGCCGCCGCCGCCGCCGCCGCGCTCGATGAATGACGAACGCCGACCGGAATATAGCCGCGGGCTTCGTCTTTCCGCCGCCCCCCCCCCCTCGTCCCTCTATCTTTCTCTCTCTCCCTCTCGTCTCTTAGAGAGGGGAGGAGAGACAAGGAGTGGACGATCGGCAACAATCGAACGGCGCAGGTCGGATTAGAGTGGCATTAGCGGGGCATCGCGCATAGGTCGTGATGACATTTGTCTCACGTGGTGCCGGCTCGTGCGTCGTCGCAACGAACGCTAATTCGTAACAAAGTTTTTAGCAAGTTGCTCGCGTGCGTAAATAAACCGATCGTGCCGGGCACAAAGTGTCGATGTCAAAGTGACACCGTTTTGCGGGAGTCCTCCCGCAAAACAGGGAACGCATATCTTTCATTTTAACGGCTTTAACTCGGTTGTAGATGTAGATTAAAGTCGCGTTATCGAGAGGATCGGAAGGACTGTCATCGAGGGCAAGCCACTCGAGAGAGAGACAATTATGAAAAGGAAGACCCGTCGCGTGACAATGGCAGCGTAAGCACAAGGTAAGCGGAACACTCCGCTTATCGGCTTTTGCACTCGGAGTGTGCAAAAGCTCGCGCTCGCCGATCGTCGGATCTTCTCTCTCAGAATTGCACGTGAAAGCGGGGGGACGGGAGAAGGGTAAGGGGCGGCAATGAAAATTCCATCGGTCGTTGAATCGTTCTCGCTACGAGCTACCGAGGATGAGCTAGTGAAGTGAAGTTGGCCGAAAACGCGGCCTCTTACCTGTTGCCAATGATCCTCGAGCGATGGCTGGGCCGAGAAGTATCCGGTGTCGTGTATGTCCTGCAGCTCCCGAAATATATTACCGCTCGGTAGAAGTGTATCCATGGCTACGCGCGATTACGACGTCCCTCGCGGCGGGCCTCCGCTTCGGCGTTCTCTCACACAGACACAGACGCGCGCCGCACAGGACGCGATGACAAACGCGAGCGCAGGCAAAGCGAGAGCGGATGAACCAACCGCGACGACGACAACAAGCGAACCGAACTTGACCGGCGACGAGCTTCGCGTCACTCGCTCGTGGCTACGTTCAGACGGTACACGGCCGAGGCAACTCTCACTTGTGCACGCGCGCCGAGCACAGACGCGGCCGCGCTACTCGCGACGATTCGCGCAGCGCACGCACGCACGTAAACGCAGCAGGTAGCGGCGAGCGCACGTGCGTATCATCGGGGTGGAGAGGACTCGGCCCCCTACTTGCCCCCGGTACACGCCAAAGTACGACGGCGGGACAACGGCTGCCGCGACTCACGATTAAAGGGGGATGATGACGTATAGGAGAGCAGCCGATCTCCGCGGATGCGCGCGCACTACTGCGCGAGAGGATCGCGAATCGCGCTGTCGTCGCTGCCGCCGCTGCCGTACCGTGCTACGTGGTGCACGCGCGGGGACACGTCGCGGGGGTTGAACTCACTGCGACCGCGACGTCAGTCGTGCTGCGGCTCGGCGTTCTGTCTGCTGTTGCTGCTGGCGTCGCGTGCGCGCTTCGCTCGCGACAGTATCCATCACACGCGGAGAGAGGAGGAGCGCGGATGGGCGCACGAAGCAAACGTCAAGATGCCGGCTCGTCGTTCTTGCCGTCTCGTCGTGCCGCACTGCCCGAGATCTATCTATCTCTCTCTCTCTCTCTCTCTCTCTCTCTCTCTCTCTCTCTCTCTCTCTCTCTCTCTCTCTCTCTCTCKCTCTCTCTCGCTCTCTCTCGCTCTCTCGCTCTCCTCTCTATGGTTTCTCTATCTCTTTGCCGCGATATCCTCTTGCGATATCCCTGTACATCCGAACGACCTCTCGTTGCGCGTAAAACTGTCGACGAAACTCGTGGATTCACTGCTGACAACACACACGCGACCGTCTCTTCCCCTCTCTCTTTCCCTCCTTCTCTCTATCGCTAACTCGCTCACCCTCTTTACCCTATTCGTCGCTCCCGTCGCGTACCGGCTTTTCTCTTGCACGCGCGTCGAGACCGATGCCGGCTTGCTCGCTACGGTTCGATCGCTACGACGAGGTCGCACGACACGATTGACCGACCGCACGTCACCGGCTACAGATCGCGAGTTAACACCTACAAGATACTCGACACTCCGTAAGGGACCGGCGATATCCCCGACCACTAAATGCACACAGACTCCTCCGCGCGAATGCCGAAGAGTGACTGACGTTCCCTCGCCTTAACTGCGCGCGAGGAGGCCCGAACACGGCCGAGCGGAACCGAAAGCGCGCGAGCCGCCGGCGACGCGATACCACTATCGGCGGCCGCGCGACGCCGTGGCAGCACCGCTCAGTGGCGTCGCGACGCCGGTTGCACGTTATGTGGAAATGAGATGCAAGTGCCCGGTGAAAGGACCCAGGAAAATGGCCTTACTTAAACGAGATCCTCCGATGTCGGTGACAATTTGTCGTCGGCAGGCTCTCCATCTTGGCGGAGTGTTCCTTTTCATTTTTTCATTCTCATAATGCAAACAGGAATCGTACACAGGATTCGCCTGATAACGCGCTCACGACAATATCATTTACTGCATCGCATCTATTGCACCAACATTGCACTGGCACTAATTTTAAAGTGACGAATGACGAATATGACTCGTGACAATAATCGGTTTAACCAGTCGGTTAAATTTATTATCGAGAGGAACGAATGGCATGATTGCTGAAAATTTCTCTTTTGCTTAAAAACAAATCTGTAGCCAATCTTCCGTCTGGAAATATACGTAATCATTGTACTTAGTTTTCAATTTATTCCATTCCACGTATGTCATGACATAGCATCTACTTGTTTAGATCACCACTATGTTTTTATGAAATGATAAAAGCATGAATGCTTTATGCAAGGCGGTAGTTTGGCCAGCATTCGGCGATAACGGCGTAATTTTGAAAATGACGATTATCGAATCTTCCTTTTGCGTTCGTGTAAATTGCGAATACGTCTGCGATTAAATACAGCGTGAAATTGAACGTTACGATGTCTGTTGTCTCTTGCTTCGCGCAATGAGAAAGATCTACTATCCGCGCTTCGATTGCACAGAATTCCACGACAGTCGCGCATGCGCTGGCAAGTTTGTTTCAATTACGGCATTATAATCGCCATCCTCGCCGATTGATATTACGCTCCGTTCGAATTACGCGTACAAACGACGCGCCTCGGATTCCCATTGAAGCGACGATGGAGTAAAGGTCGTCTATAACTCGTGCGTCTGTCTTACTTTCACGGCGTAGCCATGATCGACCATTCAAGATTGTGTTCCAGCACGCGCGCGCGCACAGGATTGCAACCGGTGCATTATGTACCATGGGGGCAAACTCGGCTGAAAATTTTGCAGCGGGAAGTGATCCGGAGGATTTCACGAGAAAGCAATAAAAAGCGCAAGTTTACGTTCCTAAGCTAATTTTAACGTTCGTTATTTTCTTACGTTGCGTTACGTTTCTCTTCGGCGTTCGCGTTCAGGCGAACGAGTCTAAAGCCTGATCGCGTGATCTTATAAAATGCGGAAATGCGTTACCGAGCGAGCGAGTTCTCGAAACCTGGATAATCTGCGATTGCACTGCGCGCAATGAGACAAGATGAGGCTCGAGAGAGAGAGAGAGAGAGAGAGAGAGAGAGAGAGAGACCGATGCGCGCGTAAACATCAAGCGCGCTTCGTATACGTATTATGCTCACAATTCTGCTGCCTTAATTCTATCCTTGTTCCCACTCGCGGCGGGACATTAAGAGGAAACCCAACGTTGTCATCTTTTCCGCGGACATCGTGATAAACCCATTCTCTCAAGCCGATTCTGGCCCTGAGTCGTTTACGTTTGCATAAATACGCCGAGATTCAACGTCGAGAGAAACAGCGCTCGTTCAGCGAATCGACCACGAGGAATGCACAAGTACAGAGCGCACGGACGCGGAGAATTATTTGCAAATGAATAATCGTTCTCGTGAGTCAACCGAGAGAGCCCGGAAAGAGGGAGCGAGCGAGAGCGAGAAGGAGAGAGGAATGTCTTGCGTCGCCGTACATGATTCATGGATTCTATGCGTTCGTTAAAGACTTTCTGTGGACGCGCGTACGGCGCGTACAGGGGAATGCCAGATTAGATACGTGAGCGTTTATGGCGAGAATGGAATTAGAAGAGCGAGCGCGCTTATCGGTCCCGTAGCTCGTTTCCGTTCGAGCTATCGCGGCCGTTCGAGCTATCGGCCGGTCATGGCCGGGAGGCTGGCCGCGCGATTCGAAAAATATTTTTTCAATCGGTTATTGTACTCGCTCGAGTCGCTCTGTTTGCGCGAGCTCGGCGTTCCTCTCGCGCCGCGCAAAGCGTGTGCGTCATACAGGACGAACGCTTGTTGTTGCACGCTCGGACGACCCCCTCGATCCTACCGGACGACAATGGGTCTGCGGGGATCGATAGCGGCGAGTCGATCGGCGATATTGTCGGCGCGCTTTCTCCCCGCAGGTCCCTTGAGCTAATTAGGCTCATTATAAACGAGCTAGATCGCACGTGACGTTTCGCCATGCCCTTCTTCCAAGCGCGCGCATCGCCGCGCATCCTAAATGAATCCGAGCAGCCGCACGCTCGCGCACGCTCATTCGTTTCGATATTATTCCACGCCGAAGCACCACCACGCAGATATTATCCGCTTTAGCAAATTGCACAGCAGAATGTGCAGCACGCTCCTCGCGTACCGGAGCCTGACCTCGCGTAACCCCTCAACTTCGGCTTCGTTTCCCGGATATATTCGCCGTTCACTGGGTTAAGACGACCGGCACCATAAACATGGTAGCCGCAGTTGGACCCGAGCCCAACCCTCCGAGAGCTTTCTTGCGGGATACGTCGATTTTCGCCGCGGCGAGTCGAGCGAAATGTACGTCGGACACAAAATGGCTCTGCCGCGCGGCGCATGTCCCGCTAAAACCGACCGACCGGGCGTCCAGGGCCATTAACATATTAATTCAATTATTCAGTCTAGAACGCTTGTATTACGCTGATCGATGTTTGCAAACCGTAACCTGCGTTTCCGGCATGAAATGCCGCAAGCATATGTATAAATAATTTCACGACGAATTTCGATCCCTCCGCCGATTCGAGTTTTCATTTTTGCCGATAAAGCATCATGATACGAGACATCGCCAGGCGCGATGCAGAAAAAAGAATATCCTCCAGAATAAAAGTTTCCCTTCTTCCCGCAATTCGCGTGCATTTTTTGCCTGCGAGATCGCGCGACCGTGCAGCATCGCAAACTCGAAAATCGAACTCGTACATCGAAACCTACCACCGCGCTTTCCTTCTCTCGAGAGAGATCGAGAATCGTACTTTGTCGTCGTCGGAATTATTATTGTGCGAATAATGAAATGCCGGTAAACAGATATCTCGACGATTATGAAGCGCTCGAGCAGCGTTCGAAGATACGACGAGCGAATCTCTGAAAGCTCTCGTGCTTCTCTTCCTCTCTCTCTCTCTCTCTCTCTCTCTCTCTCTCTCTCTCTCTCCTTCTTCCGCCGGTGGAAAAAACTAGACGCAAAACGATTCATCGGAGTCTCCGCGTGTCCGCTCCGCGCGTTCTCCGGCGACAGGACTTTCCTCGCGATTATTATCCGCACACCGCAAGCCAAGGTTAATAACGAGCGATATTTGGTGCGCGTTTTCTTTCAGCCATCGCGCCAGCCAGTTTCGACGATTCGTGCCTAGAAGGCGAGAAACGCGCTAAGAATGACGTAACGGCCGGTTGCATAATGCGGCGACGAACGGCCGCAGCGCGCGCGCATAGTACCAACTATTCGTGTCAACTATTATTCTTCGAGCGACCCTCGACGCAGCATCGCCGGCCACGCGCTGCGCGCTCGCGCATCCTTGGGACTGGAATTTATGGGACGAGGTCGTATTATAGGTGCTCGTCTAGGATTTCTTTCGACGTCGTCGCGCCAACAGTTTCGCGAGACGGTAAGCGGCGTTAGCCGGAGCGTTTCCGAAGGCGTTTTCTTGCCACGTCTCCCTTGCCCGGCTCGTTGCCGGCAGTAACGGCGATTGTTATTATTAACGCTTCTCGAGGAGGAAATCCTTAATCTCGTAATCCTATCGCGCGCGCCAGATGATGACGCCGGCAAGTCGTGCTGAAAATCTGCGCCACGACAGTGCAGATTCCAACGACGGCGACGTTGACGCCGACGACACGTCCGGATCCTTCGGGAATGGCGAGATCTCTCGCGATCGAAAGACTCGCTCGACTCGTTAACGACTCGCCTCGATTACGAGAGGAATGCCGGAGCTATGCCTTGCGAAATTTGCCGATCATTCCCATCGCACCGTTCCGCTGCGGGAGCGTTACGTTTGTTTGCGTAGTCGGACGAGAAGGTGAACGAGATTGCATCTCGCGCTTGATAACTCTCGTTTACGCTTCGATGCCTGATACGCCTCGAATACTTCCGGTCGATGTTTGCATCGATTTTATTATCTCAATGGTATACGCAGAACCGGTACGCCGTCGAGTTATTATCGCGCGATATCAAGGAGAGATCGAGGAATGCGTATCTCGTAAGTCCTTTCTACGCGTAGTACGCGTCGTGGAATGCCAAGAGACACGAGTAACGGGACTGACATCCCTGCGGCGACCCCTATGTCCACGAATTTCGATGCTATAACTTTGACAAAGCCGCCGATTTAAGGAACCCTCCTCCCCGATGTCAGAATAGGACGATCGACCGAAAGCTCTTTCGAACGTGCGTGTAAATATTCCCACAAGCGGGGTTCTCGACGAAATTAAGGGCGACTACGGTACACATTCCTCAAGATGATGCATGAGACGGATTATAGCCGATAAATCCCGACGTGGCAATTTTTTGCGCGTGCCTATCGGAAAAGATCTCGCTATGCGACCAATTCATATATCCATCATCGATTTCACATATGCGACCGTTACGGATGTCGGTACAATATCGCATTGCATCGCTATTCATTGCTTTTATTAATTGCGTGCTCGCTATTTCTACGAGTGAGAAACTATTTCATTTGTGCAATTATAGACATTCTTATTTCAAAACTACACAAAACTATACAATACTAAATACAAAGCTTGTACGTACGAAAAACTTGGATCATGCAAATTGGAAACTTAGATCTAGTAGAATCTATGGGAAATTGCTGGAAGAATCAATCACTGTCATTCCTGTCAACGTGTTTAATTATTGAAATTAATATTGAAATTAATCAATATTTCAATATTAATCAATTTATCAATATTTATCAATATTTATCAATATTAATCATTGAAGTAACGAGAATTGAAAGGAGAAAAGCCTGCGATTTTTAATGAATGCACAAAATGTAACAAAGCGTTTGTGTAGATGAGTTTATTTTACTCATGAAAAATATGCTAATCATCAAGCGAGCTTATGATAAGTACTCTCAAAGTGCGCGTTATTTGAATTTGCGCAAAACTTAATTTCTTTGCGAAAATTCATAAAAATCTCTTCTAACGCGTCTTGTTTAACATTTATGACAATCATTTCAATAAATCTGCTACTAAATCTGGCATTGTTCTTGGATTCCTGAACTTTCTGAATGATCTTTAATGTATCCTCAAAGAAAGGAGTCATGGATTTAATCACGTGGATTTAAATCTGGTCGTTACAAATCCTCTGGTCGAATTATACCAAATTGACGATTCGGATATCGTAAACTCGATGAATTTCTTAAAAATATCTAAAGATTTGAAATCATGCAGGGAGAACCAATCGATTAGTTTCAACAACTCTGTAAAGCACAAATAAAATTCGTACAAATAAAAATCCTTATTTATCTCCGAGAAAACCGTTTCGCTTTGCGCTTTGTTGCGCGTTCATTCCTCCAAAGACATCGAGAGATTCAGTGTTATTCGGAGACAGAGATCTGAATATTCGCGATGAATCCGTACGAATCGCGGAGAAGATAATCTAAAAATTTAAGACCATTTACCCGGATGAAACGTGAAATCTGGATCGTGCTTGATGCACGAAATAATTGAGAAGATCTGACTGTTACGGTACCGACTGTTCGCCGACTGCTCTTCGTAACGAATCTGAAACGATGCACATTTCGTTGATTATCTATCTAAATGAAATCATCATCTTACGCGTTGGTTACTTCATTTAATAACACTGCTGATGACGCTGATGTCGTAACTCGGAATATGCGAGTAAACTTGATGGGTGACACTGAGCGACCGGAACAAAGATTATGCGTTCTCGCATAATGTAAAGGGAAAAAATACATTTCCATAATTCTGGACACAGAGGGACAAGATTTAATAGGAGATCCTCACCGACACTCCGCGCTTCGTTTGTCCCCCACTGGGGGACATCAGCGTCACAGGAAGAAGAAGAAGAAAAAGAAGAAGAGTGGAGACTCTTCTGTCCGATAAAGGCAACCCTCTAAGAGCGACGCCGAGAGGAGAAGACGACGGTGACCCGTGGGTGTCGCGGGGAAGACACAGGCGGCGGGAAGATGGGACGCGATCGCGTTTGCATGCAAATGTCGAGCGGCGTGCGGTAAATGTTTCCTCGCGATAAAAGTCTTGTAGCGGCGCGGCAGGCATCGCGCGAATTTACGTGCTTTCTCGAGCTTCCGAGCCGCGCGAGCCGGCCTCTTCCGGTCGTGTCCGTCGCAAATGAGCGGACGTGCGTATTGGCGTGCGTGTGTCTGTGCCCGTGCGTGCACGTGTAGGTACACGCGGGGGCGCGCAGCCTATTACGAGGCACTCCGGCGCGCCCGAATTATTAAGAGCCGCTAAGCCACACTTACCGCCCTTCCATATTCAGCCGTCTTCCAGCGCGCCAGAGCTGTCTGCTACATTATCAAGGGAATGCCGTTGCGAGATGCGCTCGCGAGCGCGCGTACGTTGCCGTTCGTATGTGTCGGACGTCATTCTCCGTCATTGTCTCGATAACAATGCAACGAGCCGCGGAGATCCGACCGCGCGTCTGACTGCCGTGGCGCGGGCGACTTCGTGGAGCAATTACGTGTCGTCGTTAGAACGTTTGAGATGCAAACCATAAAGCGTTACCCCTTCGTTTGCTTTGAAAACCGTTTGCTGTTTTCGTCACGCGGCGAGGATAGCGGCGAGGAGAATCCGGATTAGAAATGACGCGAGATGCCAAGATGAGATCTCCCTCTTCTCCCTCCCTCTCTCTCTCTCTCTCTCTCTCTCTCTCTCTCTCTCTCTCTCTCTCTCTCTCTCTCTCTCCCTCTCTCTCTTGCGCGTTTGAAAAAATGCTGATCCTCCCCGCACGCTAAGGAGACTTAACTCCCGCAAAGTTTGACTCGAATCCCTCCAGCCCTCCCCCTCCGCCGCCATCGCCGTGAACGACGATGACGAAGGTTGCGAAACGAATCACTGCTCGGTCGCTGCGGTTTTAGCCGCCTTCGGCTAATTTCTCTCGCGTTGCGAAAATCCTAATTAATGAGGGCGAATTACGCGGCTCCGGCTTTGTTCTCGAGGCGTTCGCACGAAAGGGGGATGGATGAGAAGAAGAAGCAGCAGCAGCAGCAGCAGCAGCAGCAGCAGCAGCAGCAGCAGTAGCAGCAGCAGCGAAAGAGAGAAGAACAGAAGAGAGCGAGCGAGAGAAAGAAAGAGCTGGTGGATCGCTGCACCACTCGCGGGGAGGATGGCGGAACAAAGGCGCGGGTGGCAACTAATCGGGTAATTTTTCCGGCATCAGGTCGGTGAATATCAACGCCGCCGCTGAGCCCTCCCGCGGCGTTAAGAACGACAAACGATCGCCGATTCATCTGGCTCAACGCGACTCCGCGTCGAGCACTCGCCGGCTCCCTTTCTGCTTTCCTTGCCCTCTCCCCCTCCCGACGTTGGATCGTCACTGGCTGTCTATTCCACCGATCGGGTCGCCGATCCCTTTTCGTGACGCGCGGATCTCGCGGGACGTTCATCCGTAAGCAACTCACGAAGGGTGAGTTTTCTGAGGGCTCGATATTGCACGAGCCAGCCGATCCGAACGTATACGGCGACGGAGCGTTTGCTCACCCTTTTCCGCTGCCCCATTCCGAGAAATCTACCGTATCGGGATAATTCCTCGGACTACGTGGCAGCGTTAACCTGCCGAGGGGAGCGCGCCGCGCACGCATGCGCGTGTCTCTCTCTCTCTCTCTCTCTCTCTCTCTCTCTCTCTCTCTCTCTCTCTCTCTCTCTCTCTGTGTGTGTGTGTGTGTGTGTGTGTTTGTGTTCGTGACCGTGATTCACCGAGGACATTGAATCGCAAGTGGAACGCTATACGCGGCGCGTTGAAACTTCGTCGAGCCGCGCTCCGCGAAGTTATCGCGTATTGCGCGACGCTTTCAGTCTTCCTACGCGTTAGGATTTTCGAAATGCGCTCCCCGCGTACTTCGCTTCACGCGGCGGATCAACGCGAGGCGCAAAACGGGAACGCAACGTTAATTGAAGTTTTCATATTCAAAAAACTCGGTTGTACATCCTTTACGTATGCGTCCTGCGTGTACGTATATCCGTACGTACGCGCGCGTTTCCGCGCGCGTTTCCGCGCGCGTAACGGCGAATTAATTAAGAGCCTTTTATTATGATCACGCCACGCGTTAACGAACGAAGCCACGTGATGTAAAGGGCAATTTGTCGGGGCAGATATTCTGGCGTTCGCTGCAAATGTACGTTAACGTTTTATGAGACCGCGGCCGGGGGCGGGGATGGTGGGGGGTTACCTGGACGCCGGTGGAAATTGTGTCGCTGGAGAGAAGAATAACCGTCTATAACGCGCGGTTAACCGGAAGCGGAAAAGGTCAAATCGCGTCGGTGGGCAAGCTTGGTCGGGGATGGAGCCGCGATAATTGGAACAAAGAGAGTTGGCTCCGAGAGTCGGGAGAAATCCTCGTCCTCGGGGCGCCCTCTCCCTCCTGCCTCTTTCTTTCCCTCCGCTCCCTCGCCGGTAGCGGATAAAGTTTAACTCTTTCGAACTCTGTTAGCGGTGTACTCCTTCCGGCGCACCAAGAAAAATTCCCTTTATCTAGCTCATCATTTCTTTCTTTAGCTCCTTCTCTTCGCTCGCTCGCAGTTTTGTCCCGCATGTCGCTACGCTTTGCGCCGCACTCGCCAACGCATAACGGCTGACGGTTAAATTGTAGGTCCAATTGTAGTCTGGACCAACTGGAACGTGTGTCCGTAAATTGTAAAATCGTGATGCGCGACGGATGCTTGATATTCGATTGATCATTCGCGACGCTTTGAGAAAGATAAATAACACTCTTGTAATATACATAATCTGCAAAGATCATGCCATCTTTCTCTAACGGAATTAATCGTAATTCGGTATTTCGATATTTCATGCGCCGGCAATTATCGCGAATGCTGTTCGCGATGGAATGTATGAAACTGATAACTTAAATCGTGACACAAATTGAAGATTAATATTACAATCGTGCATCCCCAATCGATTGTCGGCCGTTTCGCGCTTCCGAATACGAAGATTCAAAGACAAACAAACGATTGGAACGCTCTGCGCGAATCCATAAAGGGATACAACGGAACGTTCAATCATCACTGCAACGTCATAAATATATTTAAGGCTTAATGTCACTAAAGAGATCACGATCTTCCAATTTTAACTTGACTTGTCTGGAACGTGCTCGGGCCTCTTCTCCGGCTATGGCGAATGATTCATCGTACGGTCGAGTCACTCGATCATTAAGCTGATCTCTCCTGCGCGATGCGTTGATAACTGACAGTCATGCTACATGAATATCATTCAAGTGTGCTCATTGTCCGTGTTACTAACTACGTGTCAATCAGTAGGTTCTGAAACATAAATATACATCGAGCGTTTGAGACGGCGCGGATCAACGCGGTCGGCATTTATTAATGGCGGGCAAAGCAGCGGCGAAAATCATGCCCGACAGTCTCGAGCTTTTAATAAGACTCGGGGAATATTAACAAAGGCAGTCGGAGACCAGTCGGAAACTGCCTTTGCACAAAGGCAGAAGCGGCAAGTATGGCCCCGCAGCAGTTTACCGCGCGTGCCGAAACAAACTGAAAATTTCCCGCGAAAGTTCCCTATGCAAAAATCCACCATGCAACGTAGGGAGCACGTTTTATTGCGCCAAGGAGACCGCAGCGCTTGCGCGGCCGCGGACGGATTCTCATTTAATGTTCCGTAAGAAGCGGCGGTTCCGTTCTGAAGAATGTCTGAGGCGCGCGGGAAATCCTAACGCGAGCGGCTCCCCATAAAATACAGACCGCGGAGGAGAATCGTCAAAAACTATTCGCGGTCGCTTGTGTTTTACAGCCTTTTGCATAAAATATGAAGTCGCCGCGTGTAAAATATTATCGCGCACGCCCGACGCCGAATAATATATCACAGCCGATATCGGCGTATTAATATTCACGCGGCTGCATATGGATCCCCGACTCGACGTGTTTTCGATCGGCGCTCCCCGCGCTTCCTTCACCAACACGCCCCCGTCCCCCTCGACTAGACCGTAGAATGCCATTATTCGCGGCGGTTCTCCGTTCCTGCGCGCCCGATGCACGCCCGTTCGCCGCTATTAACGAATTCGATCTTCCGCTTCTTCGCCTCGTCTTGCCCTCCCCGCGATTCTCTCCGATTGCGTAAACGCGCATGACATTCACGAATCCGACATTCCAGCCTGGACACATCAGTGTTGTTTCAGCCTGTGCTCCGCGAACGAAATGGCGGGATGCTGATGGAAAGGGATGGAAGACGAGGCGGAAGAGAGAGAGCGCTCCGCGTGGCTGGGGACTCGCTCCGTCCATTAAAGCGGGCGGCCTTTTTGCCGGCCTGTTTCTTCGCCCGGTTCGCCGGCTGCGGATGCAGCACCGCTCGTGGCACCGAGACGTATACGGGAAAAACACGGGAAGATGACAAGCGCGATGGCGCGATGTCGATCCTGGGATACTTACGGTGGCTCATCCCCGCGATTCGGCTCTCGACAAGAGCCTAAGTGAAGTCTCGTGCCGGGCGCGCGTCTCCTTTGCCCCCCGCCGCGTCCCGCCTTTCAGTCACCGCTCGCCGGTCGTCTTTGCGGCGAGTCGAGATAAAGGATCCCACCCCGCCCTCCTCCCGCACGCTACATCCCCCGAGATATCTTATGCCATCGAGAAATTTCCGTGCTTGCTCGGTCGAAAAAAAAAGCTCCGGCATGGCTCCTAAGCGGTCGCGTCGGGGTTAAAGTAACGACGATCTTCCGCCACGGTCTAATATAAAGTTAATTCACTTTCGCGGCAGTGGCGCGGATCGTTGTGTGCACGATCGTAAGGGAGAACACGCGCGCCCGCCCGCGACGAGATTTGCCCATCCCCCTGGTGACTGCGGCGAAAACTCTAGCACACGATGGAAAATGACGAGGGAGAACGTAAGAATAATCTCGGCCAACGAAAACGTCAGACTGGGACAGCGAGCTGGGACGCCGAAATGCCAAGCAGAGAGAGACAGAGAGAGAGAGAGAGAGAGAGAGAGAGAGGGGGGAGGGAGCGTAGAAATAAAACAACCGAATATTTCATCGCGTAATCGTTACGTGATATCGGAAAAAAGATTCGGAACATGTTGCTATTCATTCAAACCGAGTACGTGAACGGAAAAACCAAGGATGACAAAATCGATGCGCTCGATTGGGCCACCGGACGTTTCTTTCATTCGATCCCTAGTGCGAATTATCGTTTCTTGCTGATAAAAAAATGGAGACCGAAGGGGAAAGAGAAGTTTGACCACGAGGAAGCTCCAACGTGGAATTATCTTTTCGATATTAACTTTACATTTTCAGATTATATGCGCCACATTGATATCGAGCGTTCGAAAAATTGCTTGATAGAATCTCATGTGAGAGAAAAACGCCCAAACGCCCCATCGAGTCCGAAGGCTTTGCCGAATTGATTAATCTTAATTCGTGTTGTTCACATTATCATTCGTCCTTTCATATCCGTTGATCGTATTCGATGATGTTCTGCTATTGATTCCTTCTTTATTTTTGTTTACATTGTCACAAAGGTGGGTGTGTTTTGCGGAGAGCGAATGGACGGAGTATAAAGATCGCGCATCGATCAAACTGTAGGCGACTTCTTTCAGGGGTTGTTTGCTTTACCCTTAAACTTAACCCTCGCTTACAAAGATGAAGGATCGTGGAGTAGGCGTGGGCGTGTTGTTGATCGAGAAACCAACAGCACGTTTGATGTGTGTGTGTGTGCGCGCGCGCGCGCGCACACATATACGCGTGCCACGACTCGAATAAGGGGGATATAAGATTCGACTTCGAGAAATATTCGCTAAGATATTACTTTGGCTTCATATTTTAGTATTAACGCGAACCGAAGAGATACGTTTATGTTTCTTTAAGTATGACGTCTTATATCGTTCCTCTGGCCACACCACTGCGTGGTTCGTAAACAAACTGGAATACAGTGATTCACATAAGAATTTTCGTTTTGCTTCGTATTGTTATTTTCTTAAGAATTGATATATATCTATCGCGGACTAACAGGAACACATCGCTCTTTCCCTTGATATTTCTTTATTCTCTCCAATTTAATTAGGAATTTCGAGGAACGTATTTCGCAGCGTGTGAATGTTTTATGTCGATGATGTTAATCCAATTTTAATCCGAGTTTGATTATCAGATAGGCTTTATAAAGGGATAGACTTTTTGTGGAAATAATTTCTGCCAGATGCACGGGGAGAGTTTCATATCGAAAAAGGCTAAGCCGTGAGGGCCGAGGAACCGAATCTTGTTCATTAATGCATGAAGGATGTTTTACGTTCAGGGCTTGTTAAGAGAAATTAAGTAATTAATGCCCAAGTTCGCATTTATTATAGATATTTCGTTGCCATTGATATTGCTGCGCGAGTTTCTTTTTTTCCTGAATGACATGATAAATGTAATAAGAGATAAATAGGGGAAAGATAAAAATGTTAACGTCGAACGTTTGATTTCCTGACCGAAGCGTATAGAAGCGTATAAAAATAAAAGAAACCGATAGAGAATCAATATTGCTGAAATTTTAATAGAATGAAATGTGCAGGTAAAGATAAAAATCTACAACACTTAATAAACGGTAATGAACAATTTATGATATTTTCTTTCCAACGACACATTGAGAGTATTTCTTTAATACTCTCCCTAAAATTCTTGTCTCTTTCTTTAAAAAGCGCCACGTGCAAACTTATCTCGGCTAAATGGTACCCTCTGGATTCTTCTTAACTGATCGCTCGTTCGGGATACCTTTTCAGCTCGATATCCTTAGCATTCTTCTTTTTAATTGTCACTTGAGATAACTTTCTTCGTACGATACAATCGAATTCGACAGTGCACTACTAGATAGCACAGTTTTCTGGCAACCGTCGTATTTTCCTTAATTTTAATGGTCTATCGAAAGATTTCTGAAAATTGCATTTTTGAGCTAAACTCATCAAGTGATTAATGATCAAGTCTGCATAGCTCCTCTTCTTCCAATAATATCATCGTATATCAAATCAATTATTGATACGTATCGATAAGAATTTTTAGACTTTATTTGGCAATTTTAGAACACACGATCCACGTGTTTTTATTTGTAGAAACGAAATCTTTTACCTTGTAAGGTAAAACTCCTTAGTTGTATTACTGACACGGAGGAATGCACGCCCGCATGCATGCACGCACGCAAGTTCTCGTCTCGAATTCTTTTTAATGAAATATCGATCCGAGATGATCGCGCGTTCTGTTCTCGCATTGTAAGTGCCCGCGGAATGCCCTATGCGTCACCCCCGCTGCCGGGATGAAGGAGAGTGCTAAGAATAATGGAGGCACGCGCCATTACGCGTTGCGGAAACGAGGATTCCCCGAACCGTTGCATCTCCGAGGATAGACGCTTTTATATGTTCATAACTTCGAACTCCCCGCCATCAGGCCGGATGAATAAGTGACACCGTAATCGCGAGAGGGAAGATCCAGCAAGCAACGAATATTTAATTGACGCGGAGAGGATTGCGATCCCCTCGTTCGGATACGGCACTGAGAGAGTTTCTAATTATCCGCGTAGAAGCGCGAGGCAGATGCCGGCAATAAATAAAAATTCGTATCGAACAGAGCGGCTTGAGTGATGCTCTCTTTCATTGTTTACCGTGGCGCGGACGAGCATCCCATTGCATTTGCACTGCATGCTACATTCTTCATGCGATGTACGACATTTTGCAATCGAGGAGGGAACGTTCTTCGATAGCCCGATGCTCGATATTACGCTCCTGTTAGATCGCGACAGAAAATGCGGAGCTCGCGAGGGGTAAAGGAGGATAAACCGCGCGGGGGACAGTTTCTCTCGAGCCGTCTGTCTCTCTTTCGTCGGCTGCTTGTTTAATCATACCCTTTTTCCTCAGGTGCTCCTTCTTTCGTGCCGGATACGTGTATCGAACCGCGAGCGCGTCAGTCCTCCGCTTACGTCAGTCCTCTTTACAGGACTGACGAATATTGTCGCTATTGTCATGTTACACCTCTCAAGCTATGTATAGTTGTACTCTATACATCAGACGCTCATTCCGATTACGCAATTTCCGTGTGCGTTCTACGTCTATCGTCAGCTAGATCGACGTTTCGTGCACGGCTTAGCGCCGTTAAGAAATCTAATCCTCGAGTATCTAGTAGATCTAGTAAATGTCCCTCTTTCCTCCACACGTCGCCCTGTGCCCGCGCACGGTCTGTTTGGGTATGCATTGCGCCACGGTCATTTGTAACGCTGAGCCCTTCTGGCGCAGCGGGTCTAAGCGGGTTTCTCGCGGCACTGAATCTACTCCGCGTCTCTCTCCCTCTCTCTCTCTCTCTCTCTCTCTTCTTCTTCTTCTCCGGTGCCATAACCGTCTCTGCCAGCCCCCTTTCTTTCGCGATGGGGCTGACGTCACGCGAGAAAGCGACGTATCACCCGCCGGCAGTCATCCGCCGACTCGCAAAACCCTTCTGACACGACGTGACTCGGGACGTTAACCGGAGACATCGGACGGCAACGAGGAAGAAACGCAGGAAGGAAGCGAGGAGGAGAAAGAAAACCGAACGAACCGCGAGGACAGGCCGGGTGACGGGTTAGGAGAGGGCGCGGGGCGCGGAGGGGAGGAGATTGGAGGAAGGACTCGGGTTTGGACCCTTCGTCCCCTTGGTCCGCGCGAGCGAGAAAGAAGCCGAGAGCGCCAACTCGCTCATCCAGCGGCGTTCCACTCCTCCGTTCTGCACATCCGGCAATCTCGTTGCATCAGGGGAGAGAACGTGTCCCGCGAAGATAATGAAGCCGGCGAGGGCGGAACTATACGTGACTTAGCCGGCAGATAACTAGATAAATAGTTACCTCGCGTTTGGCGCCGTGGAATTTATGGTCTTGATGGCCGATTTCGCCCGGCGGCAGATCCGCCGATAAGCCCGGCCTCCGATCCCCCCCTCCCCCTCCCCCTCCTCCGTGGCTTCCCCGTGCCCCTTATCTGCGCCGTGAATAACGCGCATAAGAAATGGCGAGTGAAAAAATTTATTCGTTTATAGTTGGAGAGTCGTTTCGCTGACGCGAATGATGACGGACGGCCGCGCTGTTTTCGGGAATCGTCTCGAAAGGGAGGTTTTATTACCAATGTCTCCTCGCCTCAGCGGTTTCCCAAGTTCCGAAACAAAATAGTTACATGATTTCACTCGTGTCCTCGTATTATTCGAAGATAGTGTGCGCGTATACGAAATAACGATCGTTTAAAAATGTATTACATGCGACGTCGCGCGATGCGAGCAAATCGAGGATGAAATGGATCCTTTTATCCAGCGTGAGATTCAGACAGAGAAAGTTATAGGTCTCTCTCTCTCTCTCTCTCTCTCTCTCTCTCTCTCTCTCTCTCCCTCTCTCTGTCTCTCTATCTCTCTTCTATGAAATGAACCGGTATGATTGAATGACAGAGTTCCTTCGTTTCGATAAATCCGTCCGTAAAGTCCTCCGGGTGTATCTCGAGAGTAAACCATTGCAGGTGCAGAAAGCTGCCAGAGGTCGAAGGTCGCAGTGAACCATTACGATAATCCTGTTGGACCCCTGGTGCCAGGGATTTGACTCCGGGCGAGGCAGCAATGGGAAGAGCTAAACAGGTTTATGGAAACTAACCGAGTATGGGGGAATAAAGGGCGGAACGTATTTTCCCCGTATCTTATACTTGGCCAAGTTTATAAGCGAAACGTCACATATCGCGCGGCTGACGCGCATGAAGCAATCGTATTACGTTATTACAAACGAACCTTCAGACATTTTATCTCATCGCAGGCGCCATTGTATCGCGCATCGTGTCGTTGCGAGATGTAATTAGCTACAACGATGATAATTGCTCCACGGGAAATGGGGATGGGGGGGGGGCATACGTTGCGAAAATATCATAGCGACAAATAGAAATGCACAATCGGGGGGCTTCAGGGTGGGGGCTCGGAATGTGTTTGTTTTTCCAGTTCTTGCTGATCCGTGATATCGGAGAGAAGTATGCCTCCACGGGGGGAAAAAAAACACAAAAAGCCGAATCGATGCGGAGTAGGATTCCTCTGTAATAGCCGGTCTCCGTGATAGCCCCTTTCCCAGCAATGCGTCACATCGGCCGGGATGACTACACGTGTTTCAAGGAAGGACACGATTGGCCCTATCGAGTAGCCTAAAAATAGGGAAGGCGTCGAACCTCGCTCGAGTTCGTGCAAGGATTCTCCGGACGAGATGCGCGCGCGTTGAATGCACACGCATTGGTCGCGTCCTTTATCCAAGCCGAGTCGGGCAGCGGGGATGGCAAGAGGGGGAGTTATAATTTTTTTGCGAGCGACTCTTGTTTCGCCCGCGCAAATCATAACGCGCGCGATTCCGGACGGTGTCGACAGGCAGAAACGGCTTCACTTCGGCGAAAAAGTATTCATCCATATTCCGCGCCGTCGTAAAAGCCCCATATACGCTCCTTCCGGAAATATTTTTCTTGGTGGCGCGCCAAGAGATGTCTCTTTCACTCCTCGTAAAGTTTGAGAAATGTAAGTGCGCGCTGCTACATTTGCGGCGCGTGCTGCAAAGCTCGACAAATAGACAACATATATATATATATATATATATATATATATATATATGTACGCGCGCGCGCGCACGCATACACATACACATGTGTACAGGTGCGCGCGCGTGAATTACTTACTCGTGCCGGCGATTCTTTTATTCGGCGCTGATGGCATCGACGATGGTCGCCGCGAAGCGCGAGACAACAGGATGGAAGCAGCAGTTGGTACTTGCGCAGCCGGACGATACCTGCGAACGCGGATTATTAACGACGGCCGCTCGAAGCCGTCGAAGAGGACGGCGCGTTTTCGGGACGATATCGATTTCCCGTTACGCCCCCGGAGAAGCGCGTTCTCCGGAGCATTCAATTGATCCTAGTAGCACACATTTGTCGTTAGGAGAGCGCGCCGAGGGTCTCCACTTTCGAGAGGCTGTCACTTCCCGCGGTCGATATCTCGCGCCCTCCCTCCCGCACTGCCCCCTTCCCTGTGCTCGCTCCACGCGCTACCTTCGAGATTCCCGGCTCGCTCTTATGAGCTCCTGAAAAATGTTCCGCCGTTTCGTGTAAATCCATTTCATCCGTCCATTCATCTAACCCGCCCGCGCTCTCTTGCTCGCGCGCGCGCGCGCGCGCGCGGGCATAAGCTCATAGAGTCGACGAGAATCGATGAACCGTGCGCGTGTTCATTCCTCCGCCTCTTCCCGAGTACTCAATTAATCCCGTCCCGGGTGCACGTACACCGTCCGTGTCACAAACACGCGACTCTCTACTTTCGAGGGGCCGTTGTCACCTCCAACTCATACCCCGCCGACGTCGCGACGTCTTTAAGGACGCTGACTCACGTATTATTACGAAAACTGCTCGTTAACTTCTTGCCAATAGGGTCGACGTGATTCAAATTAAGAACGCGTTATCCGCGCTTTACGACGAGAGAAGCGTACGCGTCCGCTCGGCTGCACGTACTTGGACACTTGATCGATACTTATCGAACTATCGACTCATCCCCGCGTGATTCCAGCGCCGATAAGGGCACGGCTAAGAAAAGGCACGGATAATGAAAAGGTATCCTCCATGAATTTTCATGATCGCGCGTCGCGAGAATGCCGGATGATCGATAACCGAGAATTATTATGTTACCGTTGTCGCGGATCACACACCGGCGCCGGCTCGCGACGTTCTCTCGTCGAGCATTAGGATTCAGCCGACATGGGACGTTAAGCCGACGTGTGCGCCGGCCGATTGCGCGGGCAAAGTAAGAAAATAAGCTCGTTTCATTCACGGAAAATCGAGCATGAAATTCGAGTAATTGCGCGTGTACGGAACGCGCAGCGACGACGTTACGAGCGATTCCTGTGCGTATCAGGTTCCCGTAATAAAATCCGCTGCTCTTCCGGTCGCCGCTTACTTTCGTGCGCAGCGCGCGCCGATAATCAAGCGCATTTTGTTCACGGGGAGGGGAATACTCGTACCTCCGAGCAAGTTTGACTCGAGACAACGTTGAAAGTGTGCCAAGTGTGCCGTAAGCGAATCATCCAACTGCCGTAACCTCGCCAGCTTTTAAAAGTGTATTTCCCTGTACTTTGGGCCCCGCGCGCTGTGTCAGCTCGTGAAGCCTGCTTGAAGATCGATGAAGGGCGAATCCCACGTCCGAAGGGCCCCGATATGAGTGAAGCTTGCCGCGAGCGGCAGTCTTCAACTCGCGTTGAAATCTGCTCGGGGATTTACATCCGCGCGGCGTGAAACGTTTTTCAGCCCGACATCAGCGTCAACGTCGGGGAAACGCGAACTGACGGATGGCGGAGGCTCTTTATCTCTCGGCGAAGGATGCGGTCTTTATCGGGTCGGGAAAGTACGTTAGCCGCTGGTATCCTGGCAAGATTAGAATGTCGGAATCGGTAAGTTGGACTAGACGGCCGTTTGGCCAGTGCAGATAAAGCGGAACGCGACCGCACAAAGGCGCGCACCGACTCGATCCTCCTGAGAAAGAGAGAGAGAGAGAGAGAGAGAGAGAGAGAGAGAGAGAGAGAGAGAGAGAGAGAGAGAGAGAGAGAGAGTTCGGATTGCCAAGTTTGCGAAATTTGTTTGACTTTAAACCGATAATAGCGGAAAGGCTGAGCGCAGGCTCTCGAGTATTGCCTCGCCAGATTGCTGTTCGAGTGTCGTTGTTGAACCGAATTGACGCTTTCTATCGAGCCCAACACATTTACGGAGCGATGCAACTCATGCGCATTGTGCGGTATTCTTAGGATTCAATGTAACGAACAAAACCGTATGTTAGCGATACAAGCATTGTGGTTCCACGTAAACGTGGAGACGGACGGGAGATTTATTCTCCTCTTTATGTATCCTCTTTAGGACGTACGCGAAACATTTAAAGCTCTAACGAAGATGCAATGGTCATTCGCCTTCATCGCCTTCGTGCAACGAGCACTGATAGCGTCAACGAGTCATAGGTAAATATAAATTATGAATGATCACTTGACGATGCTCTCATCATGAAAGCATTTCTCGCGTATCGCTTCCCCGCAAAGCGGGATTTATGCCACTTCTGCTTTCACGCTGGCTCTCGCGAACTCTGAGATTGTGCGACCGTCCCAGCCGAGGAATCTCGTGAATTAAACACAAAGTTGATAAACCCGAAAGAATGTTTGGATTTTCTGGCTAGACGCTGGAGACGGGACGGAGAAGGAGCACAGGGAGGGTGACGAGAGGGCAGCAAAGCATTCCGATCCTTGAGTGCAACTTCCTCGAGCATACCGGGTCGCGTTTACGTGTGGTTGCCGGATCCCACAGTGCACGTACACGCGAGTGTTCACGCTGCCTCGTACGTGCAAATTCTTTCTTTTTGGAACGCGAGTGCGCGTTTACTCGCGGCACATATCGGATATACATGACGCTTATCGCGAAACGTTAACAGGCTCGGTTAACAGGCTTTGCATATTTATCAATGATCATCCACGCGTGTCGAAACATTTCTCCGTTGACGCAATTTTAATTTGTGAATAATTTTAAGAATCTCATAAACACGAGCAGATGTGTTGCAGATTGCATTAATTTTTCTACGACGGACTAGGACTTGTTTCGTCTTCTATGGATAGATATTTTGCTACTCGCGCGTTCATCGATTTCTCGACACTTTTATCGAATATACGCACACACGTACGTGCATGCGTGTACGCACATCCTCTTCTGTATAAAGTACGAAGGTTGACACCTCTGTTCCGCCGTATAAAAGTGTCGCGGAAAATGATGTCGGTACACTTGCGAGATTAATTCGCTGATAATAAAGCTGACGGAAAAAGGGATCTTGCGACGGTATAATTGCGTCGTTCGCAAAGCCGAGGATCTCCCCCGTGTCCGACAAAAACGAACGGAACGGGGATGAAAATGAGAAGGAGGGAGGGCCAGGGAGGGACAGGTAGCAAGCTTGTAAGAAGCTATAACTGCGTGGTGGCAAAGTGACGGTGGACGGATGAAATGCCAGTCCACCGTGCGGTAGTGACGCGAACCATACTGCCGCAAAATGGATGTCGTACAGGTGACAGCTGAAAAAAAGTATGATATATTAGCGACCATTAGGTAAGGAGGATCGCGGTTGCGCAATCCGGCCCTTAGAAGCGGCTAATGGCGCCCGGCGTTAGTGCCGCTTCTTTCGGCAGGCCCAAAGTGCCTAAGAATGATTCGAGAGTAGCAGCTCTCGCGGAGATTCGCCGCGTCCGTGCTTGCAACGATCGCAATTTATAAAGAGATACGAGTATCACCAGCGCGAGAGTGAGCCGCTGCAAGGATGTGCAACTGGAAAGCATCTTTTTAGCCGCCTGCCATGGGCGTGGATTGTTCTAATTTGCTAAAAATAATAATGCAGAGAAAGAGAGAGAGAGAGAGAGAGAGAGAGAGAGAGGATCTTAAAATAACGGCAAGATGTCAGCTAAATCGAGATAATTGTAATCTTCACAAGTTGCCTGCGAGTTAAGCACGTTCTTGTCAAAGGCAGCTTCAAGATGGAAATCTCGAGTTGGTGTGTTGGTATCGGCAGAGATCTCGAACGAAGAAAAGCCTGCGATGCATTCGGCCGAGCGATTTCATCGCTCCGCTTCAATTTTCCAGGGAAATAGAATTAATGTCAGTCAAAGGACGAATATGCTCTCGTAATTTTGATTCACGCGGAGCCCCGTTATCTTTTACATTGCAGCTTTCGGCGCCGGCACAGCTGACACTTTGATCGTGTAATTTCACGGGCCGGAACGTAAAAAAGCGCGATATTAAAAATGTTAAAACACTCGAATAATGACGAAAAAATCCTACAATAATGAGAGCCAGAGAATCCCCAATGCGATCCCCGGCGTATAGATTATGGACAGATCGTACCTCTTGAAAATTTCACACTCAGGTTCACGTTGTTTTACATTCCTCGTGTAAATCTCGCGTAATTAATTCGTGTGCCGTGTGGGTTTATCGAAAGAATACGAGAGAATTAATTGCACTTGATGCAGCTAATCGGATTTTAAGACGTTTAAGACGGGCCATCAAACCGAACGGCTGATCACTCCGCGTCTTATCGAGTCCTGGCGGCTTTATTCAAAGATGCCCGAGCGATTCGCGGATGACTATGACGCGAATTATGTGGCAAACCGCGCGCCAAGTATGCGCACAAGCGGCCATTACCATTCGATGGTCGTAGTTGGTGCGCCGCGATGTAACGAGTCATCGGACTCCGAGGCCTGCCAATGACGGAATGAATTATGCAGTCCATCCGATGGATTATGGTGAACGGAGGATGTGTGACGTGCGCGACTGGCATCGACTTACTTATTGGTCGTGGGGCGTATCGAGCCGGTATGCATGTAAAATCAAGCATCGATTATCGTTGTCCAACGGCGATGCAGAAACATTCGTGCATTATCAGCGACATTCCTCGAAGAAATTGTTAATTTCTCTAATGGACTGCTCCGAAACCTCCGATTATCCTATCTCTCTAGTAAATATCAAAACCGAGGCTGTATCGCCCAAGTATCAATTCCAAGATAATAAGTCTGTTCGCCGTGTAAGTCTCGCATTACTTGAGGCTATACTTTCGATGCGTCGATGCTCTTTCGCGTCTTAGTCATCTCTAGAAACCAGATTCTTACTCATAATTCGAATTTATATAAATTATCCCGCCTCGCGGACACGAAGCATCCGAGATTGCCTCATCGAAGCCTCATTGAAGCGTGTCAAGAAAGCGCGCGTCGAGCGCTCGCGAGCTAGAGGCGAGATAAATCGCGCGAATTCCTCCGTTGAATTTCGCAGTCGTCCTTGGACGACAGTCCGGTCTCTGCTCCGGTCGCCGTTTTTCTTCCTCGAGGTCTGAAACGATGGCAACGCACGGCTGTCACGGCATTATTGTCGGGACAGCAGTATCGTCTCCATTGTCTACGAAGACGAAGGGGCCGCGCTTACCATCCCTCAGAGCGCCGTTAATGCGCGTAAGGGTGGCAACCTGGCGCCATCTTGTCCCGTAAACACCGCGCGTAAATTCGGGCTGAGTGCACGCCTCTCTTTCCGTATGTCGGTGCGAGGACCCCGTCGTGTCGGGTTTCAGTGACTCTCAGCGTGAGCATCATCGCCCTCGGCGCCCCCGGAGATTGCGCCCCCTTTTTTACCCGAGCGACCGCCACGGGGCCCACGATCGCGCGTCTTGGCCGCCATTACGCCGTACTAATTCTACCGGAAGATCCTATCTCCGCTGTGCAATGATGATTACCGGGGACCGGCGAATAGTGCTGGCCGCGAGATGAAGAGAGAGAGAGAGAGAGAGAGAGAGAGAGAGAGAGAMCCGGGGGGGGGGGGGTTCAATTTTACAAAGCAGAGGTTACGGCCTCGTTGAGATTATCGGTATCCTCCGCGCGGCAAGCACGACTCCAGCCGCGAGAGAGCAGTTTTTCTCCGACGCCGCGATACCGTCATTTGCTGAGTCATGATGAGACTTAAATTCGCATGTCCCGGATAGAAGCACGCGAATCGTCATCGCGCCGATCGCGGATGTTGTCGCGATCGTTGACCATCCCGACGAGAACTCGAGATTTCGCGCACGGAATGCGGACACTCCCGCTGAAAGAACTGGCCGAGCGTTGGCTGCAGCGTGAGGAAACTCTCGCTTGGCGAGCCGACGCTTCGACATCGCGTCAACAACCCCCCCTCGAGAGTTTTACACGCGCGGCGGCGGGTGTAAAACGAAGAATTGACGGGTTTTTAATTGGAGAAAGCGCTAGGTGACAACTCGAGATCATCTCGAAGCTCTTCTCCGCTCTCGTGCTCGCGCGCGTACGAAGCTACGCGGAGACGCGCGGCACTAGAGAACTCACGTTCGCGCGAGTTCTCCGCCACGACGGGGAACTTGTTCCGTCGCACCTTCTTCCGCTTCCTCACGCTGCGATCAATCCGGTATCCCTCTGTCGCGTTATTCCCCTCGCTCCTCTCGCATTCGCGAGCCACCCTCGCGCTCCGGTCAAGTCCCGGATTTCTCTTTCCTTGCCTCCCCCTTCCACGCGAAGGAACCGGAAGAAGGGAGGCGAAATGTCACGGCGGCAGTGCCGTTTCAAGTACCTTAAGGTTTCGAGCGCTCCGGCGCTCGAGAGTTCCTACCCTCCCCTCCCGCGCGTACCCCCGCGCGGGGCAGATAACGAAAAATGTACACGTGAAAAATGTACTCATTTACGCTTACGCTCCCTCCGCCCTCCGTTTCGTCTGCGCTCGTTTGAGCCTCCAGCCCCGCTTCCTCTTCTCCCCCGCGAATTCTCGAGCCGGTATCACGTCAAGATAACTCGCGTTGATTTCGCCGAGCGGAATTGGGATAGGGCTGAAGATTGCGATCGATACGATCTGCCATCCTTTTTCCCGATAAGAAGATTTGTTGGCTCGCCGCGTTGCTTATAACTCGCGGCGGGACGAATCCGAGAGCAGGCGTAACGCTCTCGAGAGCAACCGCATCGCTGACGATCTTCCCTCCCCCCTCCGCCGCTACTCGCGCTATTCGGATTGCACGTTTCCAGGTTTCCGAGAGCAGGCGTCGTTATCGTCGTTACCAAGGCAAGGCGGGACGCGTGCGAGAGAAAAGTAACGAATCTCCACGTCCCTCCCCTTTCCGCGCTCTGTTGCCGCGCTTTCTCGAGCTGGATTTATTTTATTTGGCAGATATCGCCCGCTGCCCCTTCTCGAGAGAGAAGAATTTCTTCAGAATCTTCTTTTACACTTTCTCCTCGTCCACCTAGAGATAAGCTAGCGATGGACTAGCGGCGCGCAGACGCCTGATCTTGATAAATTAGCGCGCGCGTTTTTATGCCGGCCGAATTGAAATTTACCCGGCACGGAAGCCGGGGATTTGCAAACATCCTTACGCGTTACGCTCGAATCGCCGAAAGAGAGAACCGATGCAGCCGTATGTTTGGTATCTGCACCAGACGCGGTGTATCTAGATACACAGCTCTGCGCGCTTTCATGCACGAGCGCGCGATCATCGCGATCATCGCGATAATCGCGATAGACGCGCGCCGCGAAATCAGACGCGACGTACGAACATGATCGCAGGCGACTTAAGCCGCGGCTGGATCAAGTCGAGTCCGTTGCATCGAACGAAGCCTTGATTTTCTCTTTCCGGCACAGCGGAAGGATTTCACGCGGATCGTTCGATCAGGATCACCAGAGACACTTGCGAATTCATTCGCGTACGCGCGTGTTAGTATTCGGAGGAGCCGTCTAATTCCCGCCATTAATCGTGCAGTTATGCCGGACGATTATTCAAATGTAATCGTTACCGCGACGAATTGATTGTCCGATGCGCGCACAATGGCACACACCGGCGCGGAGGGTTGAAGCGGCGGGGTGTAAAGGGGTCGGCTGTGAATTATGAGTGACTCTTTCGCGCGGCGTCCGAGCTGCGGCAATCGCAATCGCGCGCCGGCAGTCGCGAGCGCTTCATTGTCTCTTCGGAAATATATCTGTCGGATGATCGAACGAGGACCGATCGGCGAGCCGTTTGCTCGATTCCGCTCTGTCGCGCGTTGCTAATTCCGCGCCGTCCACGTGGCGGAGGCCGCTTATATCCGCGCGATACGCGCGGTTAACGAGGTCAGTCCGCCGCGCATTATTGCAACGCACGCTGGCGCCACGCGCGCGCCGTCGTGAGGCCTTGAGGAAACGAAGCGAGAACCGTGCGAATCTCGCCATTCTGAAACTCTGCAAGGGGAAAGAGGCGACAAGAAGAGCGGATCGTGCGCGGGACGCGCGTGTTCCCGAGATCGAGATCGACTGTTGACCCACATTTTCTCGAGTGCGTCAGAAACCGCAGCGCCGATTTAGCGCTGGCTTTTACGTAAACGAACCACCGGCCGATGACGAAGCGTCACGACCGGTGGCGGTTCTCTCGGTAAACGCGCATTTCCGAAATCCAACTCCCGGCGTGGCGCGAGGCCAACGCATTTCTCTTCCTGGCCTGGTAACGGCCAGCGACGTTAAGAGCGTAAGATAACGTCCGCTCTCGTGATTAATTTCTGCTCGCATGGGGATGATCCCATTCCCGAGTTTAAGACGTGTCCGTTAGCTGGATGCTCGAATGTGATAAGTATGACATGTTCTCGGATTCTTCAAGGGGAAGGGTTCACAAGGGGAACACTTTTATCGTCAACAAGTAGATCGAATAGGTTTGCGCTGATTACGGAAGTATCTCGTTACGTGTCCTAGCGCGCACGCAGATATCGGCGTACAGAACCGAGATCGGATCCCGAGGTCATAAATTTCCATCCTATCCCGTATCCTCGTTTCCTGCACTGTGCGACCTTTTCCCTCTCAGAAGGCATCATATAAATCACAACGACGAATCAGAGACAACACAATAATCGTCTACGCCAGTCCACGGCCGCGTGACGTGATCTTCTGGCGAAACGGGCTAATGCGATTAAGCTTGCGAAAACCGCAAGATCATTGAACCCTGAAATAACAGTCGCAGTAAACATCGAAGTTTCATTGGCGATCAAACTTATCGCGGCCAGCCGTTAAACTCCATGGACAGTGCCGCCGTTCAATCTGTTTGTCTTGAATCATCTCGGACAACAAGTGTCCGAGGATTAGAGGATCCGCGCTCTCGAGAGGACACTCTCTCGTCATCGTAAAAATACCGCGCCATTCCGCCGTCGTGCCTTCCTCACGCTCGTGCCCGTAACGTTATCACGGCCGGAGATGCCATGGGGCTTAATTAGCGCTTAAAAAGTCAATTAGCGTTGACCGTATTTGTTAACCTTGCGCGGGCGCCGCATACCGACCACGTGTCCAGCCCTCGCGAACCAAACGAGCGAGAATACGAGTGTCGCACGTGACGCGGCTGTTCTCAATCCTCCTGCGGGGCCTTAAACCGGGACCGCCTTCCTCCTTTCTCTCTCTCTCTCTCTCTCTCTCTCTCTCTCTCGGTCGCCTCTCTCGCGCCGGCACCGGGTCGGATGCACCCACACGCGGGGCGCGGTCGGAATGGAGAGCCCGGTAAAAAAGCACATGTCCAATTAAACGCTGAATCACTCGCCCGTTCCGTCCCCTCCTGCCCCCCCCCCGCTCTCCTCCTCCTCCTCCTCCACCTCCTCCCTTCCACGTCGCCCCCCGAGAGCATAACTCGCTCTCGCTGTTCTCTCTCAGCCGGCGTTCCCGACAATGAGTGCAATTGCTTCGGTTTCAGAAAGGTTAACGCACCGGGTTAAATGCCGGGGAATTCGGTGTCACTTTCGACCGCCGCGCCACGAAATTGTGGGACCCTTCGTCATCGTGCTACGGCAAGCATTAAAGGTTCGTTAAGGGCGAGTACGAGACCGTCGCAATCGTGGCCGCAATCGCCCCTATGAGAGACTGATTCCCGACAATTTCCTACGTTCTCCTCGCGTTCTATTCTTGTCCCATCGCAGAGACATCACAGTTAACTCATCTCAATCTGTCCGGGACGACTCTCACTCCGGGCTTGGCGGCCCGGCTCCACGTTTACGTTTGCATAATTCCTCCCATCTGTTATCTCTTTCTAATGAACCGCGGTGTCCTTACGTCCACCCGCTCCGCACTCGGACGTTATTTCGTTGTCGGAGACGGTATTTATATTTCTTGCCGAGGAATCGACTCGCGTCTGATTTCGAACAATATCGATCAAAATGATATCTAGTAACGACCGGGGACCGGTACCTTGCGTCATTAAACACCTGTTAAGATTTGTATGAGTTATCTTTGGCTTTTAAAAAGTTTTTCGACGTAAACAACTCATATAGAGTATGAACTTATCTCGAGTTTGAAGGGACAAAGCCGCCAAAACAAAGGTCGTTATCGTTTGCTTACAACGAACGATAAAGGATCAGTGTCTTTAGTGTCTTGCGAGAAGCCAGAGGCAACGGTCGCACTTTTGTTAGAGCAAGTATCGAGATATTGTAACTGTTAATTTGTTGGCCAATTAAAGAAGATTGTTGCATGTTCTACGACTCTCATTCTTACTGATTACACTACCTAGAACCGGGTGATAAATAAATATCTAAACGGTGTTACGCGAAATTATCGAAGGCGCGTTAACACACCTATGGAGGCGAGCGTGACTTGTTAACTACCGTTCAATCGCGGCCGTTTCGCTCACGAGCACCGTTCAACGCGAAGAGTAAATCACGTGAACGTGAGTGGCCTTTGAGCGAGAGTGATCCGGAGCGACTCGATTCATGATCGATCCTCGAGAGACGAAAACGACGCTGCCGGACGGGAATCCCTTTATCCGGCCTGATAAATCCGCGGTCCCGCCGCGCCAAAGAAAAACGCCGCTGGATATTATCCTCCTCCTCCTCCTCCTCCTCCTCCTCCTCCTCCTCGCCCCGGTTAATTCGGCTCCGGTTGTTCTCTCGAGCGAACGCTTTTCGGAGCGTAACGCCGCGCCGTGGGAGCACGCCACGTGCACGCGCACGTGTACGTGCACGCGCACCAACAGCACCAACAACAGCAGCAGCAGCAGCAGCAGCGGCGGCGGCGGCGGCAGGTCCCGCTGGATTCGCGGGAACAAAAACTTGCCAAGTCGCTGGAATGTAACGATCGAGCGGCACGGTAACGCGCTCAATGAGCTACAGTCGCGGCTACGCGGGCGCGGGATGACTCACGCCGGGATCACAATCTCCGTGTTTTGCCCGCGACGCGGAAATTGCTCGCGATCGCGTGGAATTCGCATCTATCAAACTGCGATTTCTACGTCGCGCGCGCGCGCGCGCGCGCGCGCGTATGCGCGATAGGCCGCAATTAACGAAAATAGATTGGCCGCGCGTGTACGTGCGCTCGAGCGCGGACGAGTCGGACGCTCCGAAAGTAATTAGATTTGCGCTCCGCGTAGCGAGTTTATCGCGCATCAGCTGTTCTTTGCAATGGCCATTGCCGATCACTCCGCACAACTTCCGGCGGAAGGGGAGCGAGAGAGGGTGGAAGGGAAGAGAAAAGGAGGCGCGATTCAATCTCGCGCGTCAGGAACGGAATTCCCCGTGCCTGCTTTTCACCGTTTGCGATACGTTTGCGCGCGGTCGCGCGATCGATTTTGTCCGGAACATCGCCATCTGACACGAGCGAGAGAGAGAGAGAGAGAGAGAGAGAGMGAGAGAGAGAGAGAGAGAGAGRGAGAGGGGGGGGGGAGAAAAAAGGAAAAGCACGCGTTCTGTCGATGCGCGTTTATCAGCTCGCGGCTAGCCGGACGCGCGTTCATTATTCGCGCGCGAGCGCGAGTCGCCGATAACCGAAGGACATCGCGCGCGTCCGCTCGTCGTCGCGGCAGCGCTCGTTCGGTTTTCCTTTTCTTTTTCTTCTCTTTTTTTCTGGCATCTGGCGCGAGTTATCTCTGGCCGCGAGTCGAGATAATTGGCGTGTAACACGCTAAATTGCGGTCAGCTGTGTATCGCGAAATAACGCGCGAGAAGCGCTCGAGGACCCGCAAGGTCCTGTCCCTCTCCCCCGTCTCCTATTCCCCTCCTGGTCCTCCTCCTGCAGCGTTCATCGCGTTTCTGCATTACTCGGGACGCATAAATCCGCGCAATATCAAAAAATCGAATCGGTCGTGCTCACGGCCGGGATAAGCGTGGCAAATCTGACACATCCTCTTTAAGCACGGTCCCGATCCTTAAAGCGATTAAGTCCCGATCCGCGCCGGGCTCACTCTCGAGCGGTCGCTGCAACGGCTGCAGATTGCGGGGGGACCGCCGCGGTGCATCTCTCTGCGCGACGGCGCAGCGCGCGGAGCCGAATGAATTGCAGTTCGCGCGGCGAAATACGGCAAGGTCATTGCTCCGGCATTAGCGGCGAGACGGAGAACGGAACGGGCGATCTCCGGGCTGGATGGAGGCGCGGTCCCTTGATCGAAGGAAATGGCATCGTGCGTACGGCACCGTTGCATTCCTGCGTTGCACGAGTGCGCGATCGCCCGTACCCTGAGAAAGAGAGAGAGAGAGAGAGAGAGAGAGAGAGAGAGAGAGAGGGAGCGATAAACCTCGCGTCATTCGCCGAATGACACTCAATGAAGCCCGCGGCCATTGTCGCGGCGGCGAGCCGATTGTCAATACACGCGAAATCGCGCGAGGCGCGCGCCAAGCGAAACGAAGGCCGCTTAATGCGTGCGAGACGCGTGCGAAAATTGAAAACGATACGCGTAACAAAACGCCCGACACGCGCCGTCCGCGCCTCCCCTTCCCCCCGCCCCCAACGTCGTTGCGCTCCCGCGCAACGTTATTCGCGCCGGCCGCGAAGGGATCGCCGACAGTTCTTGCGCGCGCGCACCGGACAGTTTTTCGTTTCGGAATAATTACGTGTTTCCGGCGCGACGCGGGCGGTACGCGGGATTATTCGGTCGAAAATAGAAGCGCGTTATAGCGCGTTCCTCGAAAATTGCGAGTGTAAGTTAGCGTTAAAGCGGCAATGGGGCGGCACCCAAGCGGCGTGGATTTCGCGTGTTTGCGCGCGTTTCCGCGTAGCTCGCGCGGAACAACGATACCGCCATGAATCGCAAAAAATCGCAATTTAAATCGCGGCTGCGTATAATTCATCATATTCGTATAATTGATGCTTAACTCGCGCACGGTTACTCGCGAGTTGCAAACTCGCGCACGGTTACGTGCGCATTGCCTAAATTTCATTGAGATCGATCCAATCGTGATTTGTCCAGAATTTAAAATCCTCGCACGGTCGCTGTTCCACGCCACGTGTGCTCGCCACGATATAGAGCCGTTCAACTTTTAATGAATCTCGTTAAACGCGCGTAAGCGTGCCCGCGTTAAATATTCTCGCAGACAATAACAGTCAACTTTCCAACTGGGAAATGCCCGTTCAATAAACAAACGATCGTTGCATTTTAAAGCAACGCTCGATCGACTCGTTACAAGGGACGACGCCTATCAAGACGCCCGAGCGTTTGGTGTCCGACCTGATATTCGTCCTTGAAGGCATCAAAGACATGGCGCGCGGCGAGGATCATCGATCGACCGCCGAATCGAGCGGAACGGAAAGAGCAATCTGCGCGTTCGCGGGCGCGTTACGCGTTTTCACGTAATCTCGCTGAAAGCATTAATTCGGATCGAAGGGTCGTCTTCCCTCCTCGAACAGACGCGATCCTTCGGGAAACGGCGGACCCCACGCTATCGAAGCTAATGGCTCGTACATGGCACGTGCCGGCGCGGGAACGCAGGAATTAAACGCCTCATTTCTCGCCGGTCCGTTCGTGTTTTTGCGTTTCCTCCCGTCGTTATGAGCGACGACGGAACCAGCGAGGGCCGTGCATCGCTCGGCGATTCTCGTCGTATGCATCGGCGACCATGACAGATAATAATATCACGCATCACGTCGCGCCGGGAAACGCCGGAGAGACGCGATTAACGGTCGCTCATTAAGATTGCCGAGATGCGTTTGCTTCCTTCCCTCTTTCTCTCTCTCTCTCTCTCTCTCTCTCTCTCTCTC